>CM049799.1:12254390-12304781 GCA_027422405.1 Ptychobarbus kaznakovi
CTGGTCGTGGAAACAGAAGCCATAGCTGCTGCTAGGGTGGGAATAAACGGCCAGACTCTGGCTGGCAGGTCTTTTCCTCCTTGACCTTTGGGTAGATGTGAAGGAGACCGGGTATTTTTGTACTGAGGACTGGAGCACGACGGGCCAGACAGTGGAGTGGCTGGAGGCCTGATGAAGCCGGGAGGTGGCAGACTGGACTTTGGAGTTGGAGACTTTGGCTCCCGGATGAAGGGAGGTGGCAAGCGCTCTTGGATGCCCACCCTCTGGCACAGGGAGACGACTTTGGCTCCCAGGTGCATCCCAGCGCTCTTGGATGCCCACCCTCTGGCACAGGGAGACACAGGAGGATAAGGGTGATCAGGATGGCCAGGCTGGGGTGAGTGGCCCTGTCAAAAGGGGTTGGACGCGAGGCAGTAGTTTTAAGGGTTGGAATTTCGACCTCAAAGTTAGGTTCTTAACTTGTTCAAATTTCTTTGACAGGATGGGATTGAGAACTTGACACAGCCAAAAGGGAAAGTGACAAATACAGGATGGGATTGATGAACTTGACCACAGTGAAATCACAAAAGGGAAAGTGACAACGAATTGTAATCAGGCCAGCTGCAACCCAGAAAACATGCACATAGCTCAAGAATTCTGCACATGCCCCTTCAAAGGACAACCACCCTGCCGCAGGCACCACAGCTGGTCCTCAGATAAGAAAGCAATTTCAATAACCGGAATTCTCTGGTCATGCCCCTTCAAAGAACAACCACCCTGCCGCAAGCACCACAACTGGTCCTCAGCCCAATTTACGTTAACCGGTCTGGTCATCTGTCACGGTTGAGTCGGAAGGAGGAAGGCAAAGGAAACAGCTGGTGCAATCCAAACTCTGTTTAATAATAACAAAAAGGCAGAAGGACGATGGAGAACACAACATAGTATAACTGTGACCAGACAACCAAATACTGAACAAACTGGGGCTTAAATACATACACAAACGAGGGTAATTAACTAGACACAGGTGAACAGAGTGAACTCATCAGGGCAACTAAGGAAAACTAGGGCTGTATCCGAAATCGCCCCCTATACCCTCATTCACTATTCCCTACATTAGGCCACTCATACAGTTCACTTGAAAGAGTGAATGAAAACGAGTGAGTGAATTCTCCGTAGGTCACAGAGGAACAGGCCAATTGAAAACACAATGAAAGCTAAGACAAAACATACTTAACATGTGACAGAACCTGAGATACATTTGTAAAGCATAGCATTTACTGACTTGTGTTACTCTATTTCAAAATGTGCATCTGGTTCAACTTAGGGTTACATTATGATATTCAAGCACCGCCATGAACGGATTATTCATTTATATAATATGGAATCAAATATTGTCTCCAACCAATAAAATCATAGAGTTGTTCATCTGCTATACCAGTGGTTCTCAATTCCAGTCCTGGGGACCCCCTGCTCTGCACATTTTGCATGTCTCCCTTATTTAGCACACCTGATTGAGATCATCAGCTCGTTAGTTCAGTTCATCGCTCTCTCACCTACAAGCTGATGATCTCAATCAGCTGTGTTAAATAAGGGAGACATGCAAAATGTCAGAGCAGGGGACCCCAGGACTGGAATGAGAACCACTGTGCTATACTATGTTGAAAGTAATCTCCATGTACTGTAAATGTCACAGCTATAGTAATAACTAAACAGCCAGAACACAATTTATGAAAGCCATTAAAGAGGAGAATGCTGAAATTATGTTACAGGCCGTGTAGAAATGCCTGACACAGCAAATGGTAAAAGTGAGCCCAAATGAAATGAAATGAAATCAAACATAAAAAGGGGCTTCGCTTGTGTCAGATGTAACATTTACATTTTTTTCCAGGTTTAACTCAACTTCTAATTACATTTGTGTTGATTTTTAGCTGTAATGTTAAATAAATGGCCTGACGGTGGATAATTTGACGTATTTGTTGTGAAATATACATGAAATGAAAGAAGCCTTTAACAGTTCATCTCCACATGAGTTTTGATTGTGTTAGAGCTCTTTCAGGCAGGGCGCAGTGCTGTGGAGTTATTTTAGTCAATGTCTGTACAGAACATCAATGATGATTTATTATAAGAATTAATTAGAGGAAGCATACTAATGCTAATGCTATTAACCTCATGGAGTCTGATGGAGCCTGACATTAAAAAAAATATATTTTGAATGTGTGTTTCCAGTCACTCTAAAATGCAAAGATTCCCATTAGAATCTAAAACTAGATGCCATTTGAACCTTGTACGGATGTGTTTTCTCAAATAATACATAGAGTCATATTTGATGAGGTAGCTAATATGTACGAATTTGCATGATTTGTGAAAAATCATACGTATGTTTTAGGGTGACACCAGGAAATACGATAGTTCACTTGCTTTGGTCCAGACCAAAGGCAAAAAATTATACATTGAAGCTATTTTTAGCCGTTTTGGTTCCTTTTCACACCACACTGTTTGCTCTGGTCCGAACCAGCTGAAACGAACCAAAATGCAGTCACGTGACAACATCCGCTTCACTTGTTGGCTAGATGTGTCTTTAAATGCATTCCCTAAACTGCTTTTCGATTGGTCAGAAAGAGTGTGTGGGAAAATTCCAACGGTGCTTCCGGAAGTAAATAAAGACGGGAGTAAAATACAGCAGACAGCACACTTTTATTATGGAGAGACAACTGTGCAGGTTGATTTTATCCCTGGTCATCCTTTACTACATAGTTTGTACATACCACTTCAGGCAATATATAACTTTTGAGAATGAAGCGCAGATGTGGCTGCAAAATAATGTATTAATGCACTGCAAACTGCGAAGGCGCATCGCAAGTCACCAAATTTCTATGAGGCTCCGCACCTCCTCACAACCCCAAGTTTGTCCGCGACCTGCCATGCTACACTGCAAACTGTCAACAAACACTTCCTCGTCCCATACAGCACAGCGCAGCTGACTACGGCAGCTGGTTTACTCCAAAAATGCTCAGTTCTTTTTGCAGTTGGGTCTGTTTGAGGTCAGATCGCGTTCTCACTACAAACGTACAGCTCCAGGGTTCGTTTGAAAGTGTACCGAGACCACCTCGTCAAGGAGGTATCGGTACACTTGTTTGGTCCGCTTTTGGTGCGCACCCGAGTGCGATTGCTACATTCTCATCTGCCCAAACCAACCGCACCAAGAGGGAAAACGAACTCTAGTGCGATTCAACCGAACTAAATGAGGCAGGTGTGAAAGCACCCTTAGAGGTCCAAATTCGTAGGAATTCATATGAATGATCACCACTAACCCTGCCCCTTAACCTACCCTCACAGAAATTTTACAAAATCATACAAGTGAGGTTGTACAAATTCGTACGAATTAGCCACCTCGTAAAATATGTCCGAATTGGTCGTGAGATAGACGTAATGTTTTTTAAATGCTGTCCAAACTGTGTTTTCTATCCCCTTACCCTACCCCTAACCGGACCCCTCACACAAAACTAGATTTTCAAAAAAGAAACTTATGTGCGATTTATAAACTTGTTTTCTCATGGGGACCAAAAAATGTCCCCATAAAGTCAATATTTACTAGCATTGCTCTACTTGTGGGCACACATGGAATAATATTAATGCTTTTTTTATTCTTCATAGACCCATTTCTGCAACTGTAAACACAAAAAAGGTACTTGATACAAAGGGAGTTCTTTGCTAAACATATAAGAACAACTTTAAGAACATTTTTGAAAGCCGGTGTACACTACACAACTTTTGCCCGGATTTTGGAGTCTGGAGAAGTTGACGCTAGTTGGCAAAAGTCAGAGCCAGTCTGCAGATCTGAGTTGACAAATTTCATAGAAAATCATGTAGTGTATGATTGTCACAAACCATTTTTTTTAGCTTCAGACTATGATTCCATCCAGTCAGAGGGTATCAAACATGTTTGATATTTTGAGCTGATTTTAGAACACATAATGTTTTCATTTTTCACGCGTCTCTTAGCAGCAAGGTGCACATTTCTGAAGAATGACTTTAACATCTGGTAGTGTATGACCCTCAGTCATTTATGATGCCCAGTTTTTCCAGTGTGACTGTTTATAAAGTCGAATCATGCCCAGTGTTTTAAAGTTGTGTAATGTCTTCCAGCCTTAAGAGTGTAAAGCAGATTTATTCATTTAGCAGGTGCCTTTATCCACTGCGACTTAATGTGTTTTTGGCTGCATCTGTGTCCTTACATAATGCTTGCAAAGTGTTTGTATTTCTATCCCTGTGCATGTCTGCTTGAGTGCTGTGTGCCTATATCCGTGTGTATGTGTGTGTGTTTGTGTGTGTGCGTGACTGAGTCAGTCCAGTGTTTGTTTTGCCCTGTTGTGGCTGACTGGGCTGTGAGTGTAGACTTTGTTTGCTGCTGTTTTGATCGCTGTGTGTTCCCCGCAGGGACAGAATGGAGGATAGAGAAAGATAGAGAGATGGAGAGAGAGAAGGAGTGTTACCTAGCTGAGTGGAGGGGAGTTGAGGCCACTAGCATGCCAAGTGTTCCCTCCAGACCCTTTGGCTGCTGCCTACAGCTCACTCATCACTTAGTGCACACATGCGTGACGAGAGGAAAGAGGACGCCCTACATCTTCCATCACTCCATTCTTTCTCTCCACATCACCATCTCTCACTGATCTCCATCCTTCCAAATATCACAGATTTCATCAGAGCTCATCTTCTGCTTCTTTCTCTCCCACTCTTCTCCCTTTCGTTTCAAAACTGAGTTTTGGTTTTCAATGGTGTATGAATTGAACTCTTCAGAGGAGGTAGTGTGTATCACACGCTCTAATCCAGAGATCAACCGAGAGGACAGATGCGGAAACAAGGCCTTGAGCCTGATCAAAACACAATAGAAAGCCAGATGCTGAAAATCTCATTCAATATTTACGAAAAATGTATAATGGCATCCAAAAGTTTGAGATCACCAACAGAAATTATTCTATTTCACACTATTTTCTAGTTTAATAAATATTTTACATTTCAAATTGTTAATATATTAATTATATTTTAAATGAATGAATTATATAAGGAAGTAAAGGATTTTACATGGTACGCCTCACATTGTAGGATATAATTTGTTCAGATTCTTAAACATTTCTCACTCATTAATGTAATCAAAATATTTTTTTTTATATCCTAAACTAAAAGCTTTATTTTTATTTCAGGTTTAACTATGATTTTAAATCTCACCACACAATCTCAACATCCCAACACCTTCTCTGGCAATTCACAACTATTTCATAATTTGGTAAATTGGTGGCAAATTCTTTTAGTTTATACAATTTTATTCATACATTTTCTTACCATCTGCTTTATGCCTCACTTTCGGGTAGGTTTTAAACTTTTAAGCTTATGTTTTTTTTTCTGTACAAAAAGCATATTTTTCTGTATACAGAAAATAAAAAGAAAGAAAGAAAGAAAGAAAGAAAGAAAGAAAGAAAGAAAGAAAGAAAGAAAGAAAGAAAGAAAGAAAGAAAGAAAGAAAGAAAGAAAGAAAGAAAGAAAGAAAGAAAGAAAGAAAGAAAGAAAGAAAGAAAGAAAGAAAGAAAGAAAACTTAAATTTACATATTTTACAAGTTACGGGACCACTTGAGTCCCAATTACTAAGAAATATAAATTATTTAAAAACTAGGCCTACTTAAAAACCCGTTACATCATTTTGAATATTGTCCAAATTTTTATAGAGTTTCACATTAAAAAATTATGTTGAAAAGCTAATGGTTTGCTAATGATTTTAATGCTAATACAGCTTGAATATATCATGCTGATACTATTATAGGATTGTTTAACTGATTGCTGATTGTTGTTTTTTATCATTATTGTTAATTATCTATGTTGTTAAGAGCTTATCTTTTTATATTCATTCATTGCCACCATTCTTGAGATTTGTGTGTCAAGTGCAACCTTCTATCCCAAATAAATGTATTGTGTAGCTAATTGAAAATTTGCTGAACAGGAAATCTGTAGTTGCCCTGAATGAATTTATTGGCTGAATGAGACATTTTGCACTTGGTAAACAAATAAATACAAACTGAAGATGTATTCACACCTGTCTTGTATGGTTTGATTGAATCAAAATCAAGTTTGTTTCCCCCTTTGGTGCGGATCTTTTGGGCAGTTGGGAATACAGCAATCGCACTCAGGTGTGGACCAAACAATTGTACCGAGACCCAGCTGAAGAGGTGGTCTCGGTCAGCTTCCAAACAAACTCTGGTACGGTTGAATGGATGAACCAATGAATGGATGACCTTAAGAACTCGAGTGGATTTGTTTACAGTTTTGGTTCACTTGCAAAAAGGGCAGTGTGAAAGCGAACCGCTTTCGAAAAAAAAAAAAAAAAAAAATCATATCAACATTGTATTTGGTCCAGACCAAAGCAAGTGAACTAGGGGACTTTTTCTGGTGTGAAGTTTACTATGCACAATTTTTATCCTTATCAAAGTTTTCTTTAGTCCTTATTTTTGTTTTCTTTGCGCACAAAAAGTATTCTTGTAGCTTCGTGAAATTATGGTTGAACCACTGATGTCACATGGATTATTTTAACGATCTCCTTGCTACGTTTCTGAGCGTTGATGCTGTTAGGATCCTTGCTGTCTATGGGAGGGTCAGAGAGCTCTTCGAATGCATCAAAAATATCCTAATTTGTGTTCTGAAGATGAATGAAGATTTACAGGTTTGGAACGACATTAGGGTGAGTAATTAATTACATAATTTTAATTTTTGTGTGAACTATCCCTTTAACAATTCAATTTTTACAATGTGTATCACATCAAAATTAATTGGAAATTCTAACTTCATAAATAGTTATGCTTAGTTGGGTTTCTGAATTTTGGATCAGCGATCACATAACAGGTGCATTAGGAACACATGATATATGCATAATTTTGTGCCACTGATGTTTTGTGATATTTCAATACTACAACTGCAGAAGCACCAGTGCATGAGCGAGCAGGGAATTCAGGGACATCTACATTCCAAACACAGGTTTTATTAAAATTTATGAAAACATGCTCCAGCAGATTAATATTCCTAACAAACAAATTTCAACAGTGCTGTGTAATTAGCATATTATTGAGATGTGTGGGAAGTCACCGCCCAAGAAAATGTCAGATCAAAGTGCCTGAAGATGAAAACTCTACCCAGGATAATTTACACTCGCATCCCTTTTGAGCTCAGCGCCAGTGGTATTAAGTGAAGAGGGCTTGTGACAAAATGTTTGCTCACACAAACAAACATGCACAAGTAAACACAAAAGACATTATCACACGCATCAGTCCTTATGTACTGAAACTGGAATAAATGCCTGCATGACAGGGGTATGTTCTTCACGACAGCAACACGAAGTGAACGGTGTAACAGCCGTCTCTCTGTCAGCCACAGCATAGCCGTGTCATGTTTACCACAGTTTCCAATTTCAAGGCTTTTTCTGTCCTCACAGACAAGAGCTGCTTATCTACTGAGCTTGCTTCAGAGGACATAATAGATTGTAATTGAGCCGTCTAAGTCCCTTTGGTGGTTGACCCCACTTTAACAGCAATTATCAACTTGCCAAGTTCCCACCTCTAATGCCTCGGCTTCATACGGTCACTTTCACCCCATTGGATCTTACACAACTCTACAACATCATCTTTATTGCAGCGCCATTACGTTTATTGGTGCCACAAGACATTAGACTGGCAAGGGGATAAAAACAAGATCATACCAAGATATTGGCTCTGGAGTAAAATAACATGCTTTTTTGGGGCGTGAGAAACCTGTGGTTTTTAAGAAGCCCAGCCAGCTCATTGCTAGCCCAAAACTGAGACCATGTTTAACTTGAAAGTGTAAAGTCGAGGGAATTGTTATTTGTACAGACAAATGTAAGCCTCACTCAATCTGAGATTTGACTCAACATCTCTGTCTGTGTTTTCATAAGCACTTAATTGTGAAAATAATGTGCTTCTGCATTCTAAAGCTGCACTGTCAAACCCCCAGTGAAACTTTTTTGGCAGAGATGTTGATACAGTAAATGGCATCACTTTGGGCCCTTTCTAGCATGATAGTTAAAGTAATGATTCAACCAAAAAAATATACAAATTCTGTCATTCTTTTTTCACCCTCATGTCATTCCAAATCTGTATGGCTGTATAATCAGAAGACACTTTGAAGAATCTTTGTAAACCAAATCAATTTGATGACCATTGACAATCATACAGGTTTGTAATAATTTTCATTTTTGGGTAAACAACCCCATCAAAAACTTATTTTGTTTCTGGTACCACTACAACATTGGAATAATTGTCGATTCATACAGAATGCAGTTTTGCAAGACGTAGGCAGTGAAATGGGGGGGGGAGCATGTGGAAAATAGGGAAGAGTTTAAAGATGCTTTCTTTTTTTAAAGTTAAACTTATTTTAACTTGAGTGCTGCAGTTTTAGATAATAATTATTAATAATTTGTTACATTTATATAGCACTTTTCTGGGTACTCAAAGCGCTTTACATAGAAAGGGGGAATCTCCTCAACCACCACCAATGTGCAGCATCCACCTGGATGATGCGACGGCAGCCATATTGTGCCAGAAACCCAGCTTGTGTGATGTCATGAGCAAGATGCTACTAAAAACATGAGGCATGAGCACAGCGATCAGATATGTCCAGCTAGTGAAGGAATCAACATGAAGGCCAACTAAATAATTTAAGTGCTAAAATAAAAAAATAAACACAAAAAAAAAATCTTAATTTTCTTTCGTATTGTGATGTATATCACAATGTATTATCAAATAATGAAAAAAATGCAGGGCGGGAACTTGGTTTAATCCATCAGTTGTTGATAGGATTGAGGTGGATATGAATGTCAGCTTGCAGTTGATTGGAAGAATGAGGCGGGGTTTAATCAGGCTACATTATTGGAGAAGTTCAGCATACAACACCAGAAGGAAGTCTGTAGTTTCACCAGAGATCGAGAATGTTATATTTTAACTAGCAATTACAAGGTCAAAAAAGAAACATACATGGATGAATCGTTCGCAATAAGATCAATAAAAGTAATTAATAAAACAGATGGTGGATCTCAGGGTGAATTTCCATTTCATGCCAACTTTAAGGCTCTTCTGAGGAGCCTCAGTGCCAGCTCAAATTCTGTGTAAAATGAATACCCCATAAATTAATTCTAAAATATGTTAGCTCTGACCTTATGCTGTATCAGAGCTGTTCAAGTGCTATGTTTGTTTTGCACAAATAAAATGTAGAATCAGTGCACTCTTATCTTTTCCGTTGCCATATTGGAACATTTTTAACATGTAAAACATTTAATATTTCTAATAATATATTTACATTGATAATTAATTTTCATTTCATTTATGTCACCTCTGTGCAGATGTATTTGGTATAAATAATTATATATTTATTTATTAAATGCTAAGGTTCCTTACTCTTTTTTCCCCTCAACAATAAGAAAATAATTTAAAAAAAATCATAAAGCTATAATGTCACTTCATAATTTCTTACAATCCTCTGCTGGAAAAGGATGGTATATGATGTCAAACATTACAGATGGGTTTATAGTTTTAAATACATTATTTCTGATGCTGCCAAGACTATCACAAGTCATTTTTGCAGTTAGACAAAACCTAATTTATGTTGGTCTGCTATACGACATTATCTTGGTAACAAATCAGAAAAAATTGCAAAAACAATATGGAATACATCACAGAAAATCAAGATAATTTCCCCAGGCCATGGAGCCCTCCTTATTGGTGTATAAACGCTGTCTCTTCGCGTGACTTGGATTTCTGGCCATCTTTTCAGCATCATCAATAATACATGCTGATGATTTAACTAGTTTTGTAAAACATTTCCATCCCCTACATAATTCATCTCACCCAGTCAATGCATAATGAATAGCACTCAACAGACAAACCGCAGTGTTCAGATTTAGAGCCACTGAGAGATTAACCTACCATTAAGAGTATCAGAGCCTCCACTTTTTCACCTTAGTAACAGTAAAAGCACAAAGCTCAAGCCCTGTTAACACACATACACTCTTAAAAATAAAGGTGCTTCAAAGGTTCTTCAAGCGATGCCATAGAATAACCATTTTTGGTTCCACAAAGAACCATTCAGTCAAAGGTTCTTTAACGAACCATCTCTTCCTTACCTTTTTATTATCTGAAGAAACTTCTTTCACCACAGATAACATTTTGTGAAACTGAAAGGTTCTTCAGATGTTAAAGGTTCTTTATGGAACCATTTAGACAAAAAAGGTTCTTCTATGGCATCGTGAAGCACCTTTATTTTTATGAGTGTAGAGATGTGAAGTTTAACATCAATATTCCTTTGCAAAATATGTTTATCTGCGAATTTAGGTAACAAGCTGTAGAAACTTTAAACAAATGTATACAAAGCTACAAAGTCTCATTTATACTTACAGTGAGAGATCTTTTCACAGATGGAAAGGTGTCTGTGTGTGTTTAGGGACTATACGATCAGGCTATATGCACACTTGTAAGTCCTAACCCAACAGTGGCTCTGTGAATGTATGAATTTCATTAAAGATGCAATGTAAAACTAATAAAGCAGCATTATTAGAACACCAGGGAGTGTATCTGTTGTTTGAGGAAGGTTGAAACTGCCAGGAAAACTGATTTCATACTTTGTGCTTCTGAGAAACGCTTCATTAAAAACAGAGGCAAGGTTAGATTTCTAACATGTGTCACTGTAAACAGTGTATCTGGTTTAAGGTTCCCCATACTGAATGTACAAGAAGCAGCCCGCATGAGCTCTAACAAAGATTGAAAAAACATATTTCTCTCTAATAGTTTTGCTTTTCTGATCTCCGTCAGTCGCTGCTGATGACTGAAGACCTGTGGTGGGTTTTGTGAGTGTGTGTGTTATTACAAGCTTAAATCTCCATTTACCTGAGGGATTACAAGAGAGAATGAGAGGCATGCGGATCGGATCAAAGCAGAAAGCGCTCTATAATTCCAAGAGGGTGCTTTATTAGAAATTAAATAAGAGAATTAAGAATTACTGCAAGGTTCACGGTCAGTGGCTTTCTTAATTTAAACCATGTTACTCCTTATTAGACTTTGCAATTACAATTACAGCCTGAGTTATTCGAAGGAATATGGTGCATGAAATATGAAATGAAGGAAGCAAATTTATTCCAATTATTCATGATACGGCCGCCTGACTCCATGGCCTTTTCCCAGTGAAATAAGGTGCTTTAAATGAGGGTACATTGAAACGCAGTGATCTCGAAGCGCTATCTGGAAATATAAGGTGGCTGATATAGTCTCGTTTTAAGCAGGTTAATAGCTCTTAATAGAAATGGTGTGGAAACACTAAAGTCGAAGGACCCATATGGTTGGCCTTTAGTCTGCCAGAACAATACATTTAATTATCTTTTATAGGCCTCACCAGCCACTGCTCAAATTTTGTTGGTTGAATGAAAACTGAATTCAGAAAGGCCAGGGATGTAGCCGTAGCCGAATACTGAATTTGAAAATGGATGTATAATGAAATATATATTTATTTGCAGTTTCCACTTATTTTAAGTGTCTCAGAAATGCAAACTTGTCAAGAGCAACATTAAAGGAATAGATTAGCCAAAAATTATAAATCTGTCATTTACTCACCCAATTTGTCTTCATCAAATTTGTATAATTTCCTTTATTCTGTGAACCACAAAAGAAGATAGTTATTTTACAAGATAGAATATTATAAGTCTTCTGAAGTGGTGATGATTTAACGAAATCAAAAATGTAAGTCTTTTTTTCCACTCTCAAATCAAATAAAAACAACACACACACACACACACACACACACACACACACACACACACACACACACACACACACACACACACACACACACACACACACACACACACACACACACACACACACAGAGGCTATATTATTGTAAAATAACACCTTCAGGTTGGTACAAGACATATGCTTTGGGTCGAGGTTCTGATCTCACTGTCTGGGTTTATTTTGCGATAATAACCAGCCAGATGTACTACATTACACTTTACATAAACGCATAAGGGGTCACCTTCAAACTTAACAAGAAGCTTTCAGAATCTTTTCAAAATTGCTTTCATATGTTCAAATGTCATTTTCATAATAAAATATATATATTTGTGAAAATATAACAGTGATTTTTAGTCATAAAGAGCAAACAAAACTGTAAAACCTGATAAGTTCAGAATACTTAAAACATTTTTGGAAACCAGTGACCTCAAAACATTTAAGTAAACTAACTCATTTTTAAAGTTAACTATAACTCTAAAATTGAGTTAGTCGAACTATATTTCTATTTTGTTCAACACAAACATGTTAACTTCAAATTTAAGGTCCACTGAAGAGCCTTGAAACGTGCAACAGTATTCTATGTGGTGAAGTAATTTAAATCAAAGCAGGAAGACAGAGCGGGACATATCGAGAAGCCCCACCCCCTTTTTTGTGGTAATAGCGTTTAGTTTGTATCCGCACTTGACAGCTTATGACAGCCACAGACTAATAGATTACCCCGTTAGATTTAAATGAAACTGTTACTAAAGCAAAACAGCGAACATAATCATATTGGGGTCAGGGGTGCCATAACGGGGGGGGGGGGGTATTGGGAGGGAGAGGGGGCCTGGACGTTATTTCTACCGAAGGGGGGCCCGAGTCTACATGTTGTTCAGGGTACCCAGAAACAATATTGGCGTCCCTGGCTGAGGATGAGTACTTTCAAAAGTGTTTAATATATTGGTGAATGGCACCAGTGTCACCATCTCTTCTACTCGTCAGTGCTGTTTCTAATACAGAGGCTATATAACAGTTTATCCTCCTAATTTCATCCATATCACAAAAAAATGGCATTCTGTGTAGAATTCAAACGGGTGGGCTGCACAACTCTGGACCGGAGCAGACTGTATGCACGCCACGGTGGTTTGCATTATACAACACAAAACCAGACTTAATTTGTCCCAATGGATCTAAATCGTTCCCTATCTCCTATAAAGTGCTCTATGTGGCATTCACCATACAGAAAATAGTAATTTTGTAAACACATGACTGATTTCAGCCGCAGCTTCAGCGTCTATTTACAGTGTAGGGGACGGGGGCGAAAGTATTGGCAAAAGTGAGAGACTGTAAGTTTTGAATACTTATATCTCCTAAATGTGAATTTTAAGTTTTGGAGCACACTAACTAGTAGTTAACCTAATGGAAAATATATTCCTATTAAAAGTCAAAGAACTTCAGTTTTGATTTCATGAGGACTATAATCAACATATTGAATAAATTGATTCATACACATTGCTTGCATTAACATAGTATTAATAACACCACTAATGGTTAAGTGCTAGTTAACAATAGCTCATGCTAGCATATGCTAATGTAACTAATCAAAGTAACTAACACTATACACTTGCATGCATATTGTTAAACAACATGCAGTATATATAGCCTTGAAAGTTTACAGCCCATCTTCGGCCTAACCACAGGCTCTACTCTTCACCACAATGGTAACCCTACAAAACATAATCATAACAGAAATCCCTGCAAATCCAAACAGAAAAGAATATTAAGCACGAACACATCTTTCCCTATATTAATCTTGTGCAAAAATTGTTGCATACAAAATAATGTTTCAATTTCAGCATACAGTATATCCCCATCTACAGCATTACACAAAGCATGCTGGAAACAAGAAATCTGCTATAACTCAGTCAGCTTAATAAAATCACAGTTTGAGTTCATGTAACGTTTTTCTATTAAGAAAATCTACTTTATTCTATAATTGAAACTGTTCAGTTTTACAGAAAAATCTAAATATATGGCAAATATAGCCTACGTATCAAGTAAATAATGTGAACAAATGTTGGTCTATAATGGCACATGCTGTGACCCATGTCAGGAACTGACCATTGTTTGTACTATATGTGATTATCCAACCATGTTGATTTAGCAGTTGGGCTTAATGGAGGGCCCGTGGCGTCTCTAGATGCAGTCAATGAGTTAATAGGAGCCACTGTAATTTTGGGGGTCAATAACAGGAAATTTCACCAGTGAAAACTGCTTCTCCGCACGCACCCACACACACATAGGCTACTAATGAAAAAAAATGATAACAAAATTAAATCACACAAGAAAACAAGCACAAATGTGCATGCATGTCTGACTGGTGTTTGGTGGTGAAAATACATTTATATAAATATTGTTTTGATGACGGTCCAATAAAATTGTGTAAGCTGAAATATTAACTGGTGGTCAGACTGGCAGAAGATAATCCTTATCTGCTATGATATCTATCACAATAGATAACAAACAAGTTTACTCCAACAAACAAGTTTACATTTCTAAGAAAAAAATGAAATGTTCACACCTTCATAAATAGTCACGCTCATGCACTCATCCCCCCTCACAGTGTGGGAACATTGTTTCCTCACATATCTTGTGATTTCAACTTCGTTGCTTAGCCAGACACAAATGACAGCCAGCTTCCCGAAAAAAACAATTACCAGTGTTATAATCATCCAGAATGCACTTCTCTTCCAAGCACTGAAATAACGAACGTTCTGACATTCCAGATTTGTTAAGCTGTATAATGGGGAACTCTAAGAGTGGTGACTAGAATTCAGTCATCATGTTACTCCCATCAACACACACACATTCACCCAAACCCTCAGACAAGGATAACACGTTAAAAGGAAGGACTGGCAAACTAATGAACACTGACAGCACCCCCCAAACTGTTTGCATTCCTGTCAAAATGCTAAGCAGTAAATAGATGCTGGAGTCACATATGCTTTTATCTCCACCAGCATGATGGAGGTTAAGAATGAGGCTGGGGACTCGCTTGCACAATCGGTTATTGTTTAATATTATAAACCTTTCATTTCATTTCCTCTGATGGTTTTCTAATCGTATCTTAATAATAGGGAAAGCTAGAAACTGTCTGAAAGAAATAATTTACATTGGAGATAATGAGTGTTTGCTTTTTGATCGAGATTTATTAATATTGTAATTTGAGAGTATAATGGTCAATGAGGTGTGCAGAGAGATATCACATTGATTAGCTGTCATTGAAAATCAAGCTTGCATTGTAGAGTATGGTGCAGGGATGTCAAATACACAAACGGTGGAAGGGTTTGAGCCGGCCAGTGAGATCCTTTGAGGAACAGCAAATTATATAAAAAATATGCTAAAAACATTAATGTTCATTTGTTATAGTTGGTTATACTCAAACTATTCTTTTTTTATCTGCAGTGGGAAAATGTTTTGTCATGCTAGATGTTTGCATCTTACAGGGCAGAACCTGTTTTTATTACTGCTAAAGTTATCCAGTGTGATATTTTCTAATTACCAATCTTATATTTAGCTTATTTAAGCAATATTGATAAAGATTAATACTCTGAATATTAACACAGCTGTGACTCGGCTCTTCCTAATATTCAGACCAATAGCGCTGTTGTAAGTGTGATATTGCTTTTGTTCAGCAATTGAAAAACATTGTGTAATTTAAGTTTTATGGTGTGTTCACACCATGTTGTAATTGATGTAATTGACATATGTGAGTTTCTCTTGGAATTATGCATTTCTATGGCAACACCCTTAACGCCAAAATGAATCTGAGCCATTTGTATAATCAATAGACAAAGGTGCAATACAAATAACAGCAGTTATGCAAATGCGTTATTACACTAGACTTAGTACACTAGACATAAAAGGGCTATATTGTCTGCTAGCTACATTAAACTTACTGTATGCCTTTTGTATGTGTAATTTATTTTTGTCTAATTCTGCATTAACAAAAGTAAATTACAGGAATCATTAAACAGAAATATTATGATTATATAACTATTTGACAAGATTTTACTGCTGAAGACACCTGCATTTTGAATGTTTCCACTTGACTTTGAGATGGTACTAGTCAGAGATCTAAAAAAGTTGTAAATATAAGTGCCTTTTACAAGATAAATACTCATAATTATGGTCATTCCAAAATGGTGCAAGTGCAAAATCACTGCCAAAATATTGAAAATCATTCCAAACAGAGTCAAAGCACAATCAACAGTTGTGCATATCTGTACTTCAATGAATCAGCATTGTAATTTGTAGAAGGAATATGTGGCTGTGGCACTTAAATAGGGCACGTTTTGAGGGGACAGACATTAGTAGTGGTGTCCATAACCATCATTCAATCCCATAATGCATGGAAATAACAAGTTTACAACCAATGTGCATTCAACGGATAGAGAACACCCAAAATGCACTGTGAGGTAGAGGTCTGTGCGGGACCCGCTATATATTCACTCATAATAATTTTCTTCCCAACCCGACCGTTCCCGCAAAATTTAGATCTAGTTTCCAGAATCTCACATTTAAATTTAAACTACTGAAAGAAAGAGATAGGCTAACAAATAAAAGTGTAGTCTGCACAAAATTGTATTTGTTATTTTATTAATCTTGTCTTGAATTTATTGACTTTGACTTTAATTTATATGAATTATCTTAAGACACAAAATTTGTTTAACATTTTAGGTTAAAAAGTCTCACAGAGAAAATAAAAATGTACAAAAAAAAATTGTTTTGTTCGTCTAGAAAAAGAAATAGTGTAGCATAAATAAAAATGTTGTACAAAAATAGCCTATTAGTTTTTTATTCCTCTTGTCAAACTACTAAATTCGTTTGTCATTTTTTTTTAAATGTCGCAGAGAAAAAAAATAAATAAATCAATACGATATCAGTCATTTAAAATTGCTAAGCAAAATATAAACAAACCCGAGGTTGAACGTCCTTCAAGGACAGCGCATTCACACTTTGCTCCATCCTTATTCTGCTGTCACTCATCTGTCAACCTGTCTATTCTGTAGAGGAAAGGCCGTATATTTACCACCGGTAGGCTACAGCCCGCTCTGACAACCGTTATGCATTTGCGCACAAACACAAAATCTGTAAAAACGCGAGACACAAGAAAGCATGCATGCATGGCGTGCATAACTGTCCTGAGTGCATGCTGTACCAGTGGTCAATAAGAATAAAGTGCAGATATGCTGTTCTGAATGTACGTCGGGAATATTGTTAGACCACCGGCTCCCGTTCAAATTACACCAGAGAGAGTTACCGACCACTACCGCGTTTTATTCGGGAATTTAATACCGCGCCGCAAGAAATCTGGTCGGGTCTCTCTACTGTGAGGATCCTGGATAATTAATTCCCACGTCTCGCCAGAAGATGGCGTCTGAAGCGGAGTCATCCATTCATCCATTTTCCAAACCCCATGTCCAATAAGGGTACAGCATATTATCATACAGTTATACATTTATTTTTAATTAATTAAATAGTTTGATGGAGTTTTATACATGCTATGGTTTCCATAACAGAGTTCAAAATACATCCTATCTTTACATAAGTTATCTAATGATTATTCAACAGCAAGCACAACCTATGCAAAAGTGGCAGTGCCTTCTGGCACAGTCCGTGTCCAAGTTTGCTCACTCGTTTTCATTCACTGCTCAACTGGACTATATTTGTGGACTAAATTAGGGAATACCCTTACGAAAAAGAACTGTTTATGTGTTCAAGTGCGTTGCAGAACGGTAGTGTATAATTAGCGTCTGCTTCTTAAACTTTGATGTAATCGGTCTGCAGCACTGCTTCAAGAACACAAAGTTTACTTTTAGATTGCGTTACTGATGTAGCCCGCCCAAAAATTCTAACTCCACAATAAGTACATAGTTTCTTTAGAGTACATTTATAGTGTGTTTACAAACAATTCTCAGAATTGACTTTACACAGACTTTAAAATATACTTGAACTTTACTTAAGTATACTTAATAAAATAAAATTGTTTGTAAAGTATACTACTTTCGGTAAGGGTAGTGAATGAGGGCATAGGGGCCATTTTGAACACAACACTTGAATGATTCACAGACTAACTCATAACAGTCAAAACGACACGTGTCACCACCTACTGGCGAAAAAATGGAACATGCAGAAAGCCCACTGAAAAATCCCCAACCCAAATAGACTTTAAGTCTGTCTTTAAGCGCAAACTCAAAGAAGTGGGGTGATAGAAACAGTGAAAGGCAGGCTAGCATTCTTAAAACACTGTTACATTTATTCATTTAGCAGACGTTCATTCATTTAAAACACTGTTAAGACAATCACATTTGAAATCCCCAACATTTTAAATGTAATTAAAAAATCTATATTAAGGAATTCATATCCAAACACAGATCTACCAACTAGCAACAGTAGGTGCTGCTTAGTCCATTCTAAAACCTTAATGGACACTTCTTGTTTAGAGCAAACAACTAGAGACGAAGAAAAAGAAAGAGGTTACTTCCAAATATGTAGCCTACTTCCCTACTATACAGGTTATAGCAAATATTATGTCCAAAGTGTACTTTTCAAACAGTAAAGAAATTACTTATTCAACAGAATGACCTACTCACCCAGAATAATGAAAGATGGAGGTATTTAAAACTCAGGTGTCAAACTACACTGCACCCCTATAATCAGATGAGTGGTTGATGGGGTAATTGTCACAGAGCCTTTAACCTTGGCCTGTACGGTTGTTGATCGTCACATAAACCTCCGTCATGCTTGATAGGACATTTAAAAAATTAGAGATTTAGCATTTGTCACCAGCTGCAAACAGCAAGGACTCCTGAGAAGCTTACTATACATGCCCAGTCCCATAATTCATACTATGAGAGGCAAAACACAGTGCAAAGGGGACATGATGGACACACACTCGCTCTTTTTGTGGCTCGTCATATGCAGGTTGGCTCCCGACACCATAGCGGTGGCTCTGAAAACAAACGCGGTGACAAGAGCGTGGCGGGGCTCGAGAGGTCCATAAATAACGGTAATTACGTGTGACGCGCTCACTGGCGGCTGACCTCGGGAGCTGACGGCCACGGGTGCACATCCGTGACTCGCACACTAGGCAATACGGGCGATTGAGTGGAAAGCAGTCGAGATTACAGGAGGATGGAGGAGAGGAGAAAGAGAGGAGGAGAGACAGGGGAGGGATATGGGGAAGGCTAATGTATGTTATGGCTCCTGAGTGCTAAGTGCAGCTGTAAGCTTCACAGGAACATCAAAACACAATTGACTGGCTGAGCACTGGGCCCTCGGAGTATACAGCTGGAGAAGAGATAGAGAACGACAGAGAGAGGAGAAAAAAACGGATGACTCACATCTCCCTGCATTCATATGATTTGAATACTTTATAGCAGCCTTGGTTACATTGAAAATATTAATCTCAATAACCGTGTAGATCATTAAAAATGTTTGACCTTTCAAACAGTGTTATTTTTATTTTATTTTTTACATTTATTTCTTAGTCATAGCTTTTTTTTTTTTTTTACTCTAATCACTGAAATGGCGTCTAATTTTAGGTCATGAAAATTCAATAAAATACAACGTGACTTACACATTCTGACTTGTATGTCACTTCAAGTGAACGTGTTCATTTGCATGCATTTTGTACAGATACAAGTTGTAATGTTATGAAATATGATGTTTACGTGGGGCAGTAAATATCCCTGGGTGGCACACTAAAATGTAAAGTGAAAAAAGTGGTAGGCCTAACCTGCAATTGTTATTTCAATTCGATGCACTGCTTTATTCCATAAAAAATTACATCAATCAGGTTGATATAGCAACATTTTACAGGTTTTTAAAGGGTTTCAACATTGATAATAATACAAAGTTTCCCGAGCAGCAAATAAGTATATTAGAATGATTTATGAAGGATGACACTGAAGACTGGAATAATGACTGCTGAAAACTCAGATGATATATATAATATATTTTAAAATATAAATTATTCGATATGAAGTGACTGAATTGTCCCTAGCAATCATTTTGATCAAACAATTAAATTTATTTACATATAACCACTTTTGTTTTAATTTTAGCCACAACTAAAATGAGTATTACTATTGACATTACTTGAGAAGTTAAAGCTTTTTTAAAGTGTTTGTTTACCTTAAAATGTCAGTTTCAAATCTATCCTGATGGTACACAGACTTCTAATAAGGTGAGTTGCTCTTGTTTCTTTCCCCCCCCCCCCGTCACACTTCTCTTGAACACTGAACAAGGAGCAGTGTTGCTAACTGCTTTCAATTGAAAGTAGCTAAAACTGGTAGCTAAATGTCACTAGATCATCATAAACAACAAATTGTGTTGCCACAAAATTGCAACACTGACAAGACTCAGTCTGATCTGATATAAAAGAATGGACAAGAATACACAGACAATTTAGACTAACGACTAGACACACCTGAACTGAATGACATAATGAACGGGAGACAGAAACTGGGTCACGGAGCACATGGGGAGCAAAAACACACAAGACAGTCCACAATCATGACACCCCCACAAACGACTTCTTCTACTTAATATTATTGTTGTACGGTGGCTGTAAGTTTGGTTTGCTGGTACGCAATTCCGTGAAAAGGGTGGTTAGCTTCACGTCAGCAACAAATGCACGTGTACAGATATGCACTGTAATTACGAAATCTTTACGACAGAGACTTTCACTCATAGGGGGCTCCAAAGACGCTGAAATAAACAAAGCTGCACTGTATAGTATAGCTACTTTAAGAAAATGTTTTTTGCTGAAATAGCCATAAAATTAACAACAACACTGATATAAAAGTCTGCTTTTATATATCAATCAGATTAATGTTAATGTTCATTACTACACTGTAAAAAAAAAAAATTATGCCAACTTAAAATTTTAAGGCAACCAGCTTCAGCGGATTTTTGTTTTCTCAACTTGTTGTTTAAAGTTGAGAATCTCCTACAAAAATAAGTTGAGAGAACTCAAAAATCTGCTGAAGCTGGTTGCCTTAAAATTTTAAGTTGGCTCAACATTTAATTTTTTTACAGTCTATATCAACCCAAAATCATTGTTCAAATGTATTTGTAATTTTAAATAAAAGATGTATGACATCATTAAGATGCTAAGTTTGTTGATAAGAATAAACTTGATTTCAAACAAACTAAATATCTTCCGTAAAAGATTAATTTAATAGGTCTTTCTTTTATTCTCAAATTTGCTTCTAAGAGCCTAAAGCCAAGAGTTCTCTATATAGTATATGGCTCTTCCTCGCTCGTTTTGCCTCAAATAGAAGCGAAGAAATTAATAAATAAAGTGACATTTGCATAGTAAAGTGCAATCATATGCTCTTAAAACAGCGGTAGGGGTTATCTGAGTCTTCTCAGGTTGTATAAAGCCTTCACCGTATAGTCCAACAGGGAAGTGCTGTCAAAATGTACAGAGGCTTTAAAAAAAGCTCAAGTTTTGCTGCGCCAAAGGCTTCCAGTTTATTATAAACCCATGGGTGAGTTATATAAGAACTGCATTAATCCCCTCTTTCTATCTAGCCATCTAGCTATCTTGCAACTTCATGCTCAATGTTTTCTTGGCTCTGTCCTTGCAAAGTTCACTGCCTTAGATTCTGTGAACATTTTATTTCAGGAGAGTGTTGCGAAAACAACCGGCACAAAGTAGCGTTCTCATTTTATTCAATCTGGCCACCCACTGTTTTCTTTGACAGCAGCTTGTCATGTTTCCCAACTGTTCAGCTTCAGCCCCTTTGATGAATTGCCATCGTCTTTTTGCTAATTAGCAAACTTCCCTGCCATTCACCTGAGTGGAAAACATATCTATCATAGAAATGAAAAAAAGACACTTCAAGATAGATTCTGGATCCACTTTATCCTAAATAGCCAAAAGGCAAACCAGAGGTTCTTCAGCCCTAGCGATAATTGAATCTGTGGCTTGGATGGTGGTCAAGGTCACGTGGGTGAACTGATAGTGTATTGAAAGGTTATCGCAGGAATGTCAGTCACAGTGTGTGAAGCATCATGGCCAGCTAGTAGTGTCAGACGGTTGCTTCTTTTAGAGCTCATAACTTGTACTTTGAGACAGAAGAGGAACTTTTTCAGAGATCACTTCTTATCATTGACTCCCATGAGAGCGTTTCTATGCAGGGATGCATCAAAATGTTCTGATCAGAAGATTTTTGTATTTTGTCGTCCTCATACATGATTAACAATTAGTACAAGTCTATACATGTACATAGGGGGAAGAATTACCAACATAATGTCTTTTATAGAATCTAATGTCTGTAAGTGCATTAAGTGCACTGTAAAATATTATCAGGATTAAGCAATTGACAGCAATTTTGTACAAAGAATACTGTATTAAAAATAATGTAATTTTTACTGTGAAATCAATAGAGGCTGGTTGTAACCCCATAAATAATAATAACGACATTGTGCTGCTTCATAGGTTAAAATAATGGTTTAATTTAAAGTCAATTTTGGTGATTAGTGTACCCTGTAAACTTGGACCTTATTTACTTTTGATTAATTTCTCCCAGCTGGCGTAATAGTGTTACATGACTCAAGTAGTTGCACTGTTACATGGAGCAAATAAATTAAGAGATTGACTCATATGACCTTCTTTCTGCTACAAAACACAATAGGAGATAATCTAAAAAAACAAAGATCATCCACAATGTTATATTATACAATATTTGTCACAATACATCCTAAGACTATTGACACAATGGGATGAATGGAGTCATGAGAACAGGTAAAGGTGCATTCAGTAAGTTTTGCATACTAATTTTACATTTTGTTTACACTAAAGTTTTAATAAGTGTGTAGAAAAAAATAAATAAATTACAGCTACTTATGAAAATGTTAATGATTACAAGGGGATTACATAAAAATATGTTTCTTAATATTTACTCATTCTTGTTATGATTTAACCTCAGAATGATCTAAAAAGGGTAAAAAGAGGTGCTCAAGTCTGATGGCTGTGCTTTAAAATTAAATGATTATAATACTTATTCAAGTGATGAAGGATTTTGAAAGTCTGACCGTAATCAGTGTTGAGTACCACTGCAAGGTTAACCCTGCTGGATTTCAATGTTTGAAAATTATTAACGGTTGAAAACATTAGTTAGAAATTTAGAAAAATAATAAAATGTTATCAGCTACATTGCTTTAATAAAGTAATTTAAATAGTTACACTACTTATTACATTTTAAATAGTGTCACTTGTCATCTGTAACCTACATTTACAAAGTAACTTCCCAACACTGATTCCTGACAAAAAAATTGACCAATAAAATGCAAAACTTATGAACTCATAGTATACAGTTGTAATTTAATTAGATTGAACAGTATAAGTTGTACAGTAAAAATGTAATTGCATGCAGCAACTAGCAGCTATGAACACAAATTCATAATTATGAGCATTAGTTTAAAAATGAAATTCAGTAGCAGTATACAGTACACTGTATCCTTTCTTAAGACTGATATAACCATTTAGCTGTCGTATTTACATTGTGTAAGCTCTCAGCAGCCAAGATAGGCTTCTGAGGCAAGTGAGAAAGTATGTCTGGTGTTTTTTTTATGAAATTGACGTGTTTTAAGTAGTACTCCCTCCCTAACTCAGAGATTAGAAATTGAGCCATCATTCTCTGTTATACTTAGAGCAAGACCAAGAGTGAGCGAGTGTGTGATATTGAGGTGGAGAAAAGAAACAAAAGAAGTAGGAAGAGATATTGGAGCGCTTTTTAGGCCTTGCTCTTTTTCTCCCCAGAGGTCTCAGCTCATTTTAATAATGCTCTCTTGATGTACTAAGCATTCGTGTCATGGAAGGTTAAAAACCAAGCCCCCTCAATGGCTTTTGTATTCCTCTCTCACTCTCTCTTTTTTCCTGCTCTTCTGCCTCCTACTTTCAGACCTTTTTTTGTACTTAGAAATCAGTGGCTTCCTCAAACACTGAAATGTCAGATGAATGTGTATTTCAGAAAAACAGATTGTGATTTTCACTATTAAGTCCACTATAGCCACTTGATATACCAACCACGTTAATAAAGCTTTTGCAGTTAAATATTTATGATCCATCAATGTGTTTCAATCATAAATGGGACAGTGACAAAATAATCTACAATAAAGAAAAGGAACATATTTTAAAAAGTTGGTTTAAATGTGCCCAATTCTTAGATATAAGCTATTTTTGTTGGTTTCATAGGGTTTTAAGAAAAGTCACATATAACATCCCAAGACAAGTAGTCTCAGCACTTTTGTAGGGTTTTGAAAACCTTTTAAATCATTTTCAAGAGAGATATCAAAAATATCATGGTGTAACCATCCTAATAATTATATTCACAAATGTACGGAGCCCTTTTAGCGACATAGTGGTGGGAAAAATTCAGGGTGAGTGGAAAAAATTCGGGGTGGGAGGATAAAATATTTTTCAAATGTTTTGCGTTCTCTTGCAAAACTTTTGCGTTCCCTCGAGAAACTTTGCGTTCCCTCGCAAAACTTTTTGCGTTCTCTCGCAAAGATATTTGCTTTCTCACGCAAAACCAGTTGAGTTCGGACAAACTCTTTCTGTTTACTTTACAGCTAGCTGTGGTTATAACTCCTATGTTTGCAATGGCTCAATAAAGTAATACAGTCAGTACTTAGTTCAAGGCTCGGTTTTGGGACATTCTAAAACGTCTAATGTGGCTTAATGTTTAAAACAATGACATTGGAGGACTACATTTTATAATTAGAAATCCTGATAAAAATTATTAGGCAAACATTAATAACCTTATTAATAATATTACTATTAATAAAGCAGAATATGAATGCATCTTCAGAATATGAACGAAACGCCCTGCAAGTTAAGCCTTTTCTTCCCCATAGAAAATGCTTAAGGTAGGCTAATGAAAGGTTCATACGTATGTACAATGGAGCGGTTCATAAAGTTTTTATTTTGAACTTGGACTCAAGTATAAATACAGTCAGTGCTTAGTTCAAGGCACGGTTTTGGGGCATTCTAAAACGCTTAATGTGGCTTAATGAATTATAAACAGTGACATATTGGAAGACCAAATTCGATAATAACAAATAGCCTACTAATAAAAGTATTAGGCTAATATTAATAACCTTTATTAATAATATTAATATTACCAAAGAAGAATAGCCCAGAGTATTAATGCAATTGATTTGGTATTTTTAAAATCACAGTTTTCATTCATTAGCCTGTAAGAAAAAGCTTACGTGCAGGGCATTGTGTTCTGGGCTATTCTGATTTATGAATAGCAATATTATTAATAAGGTTATTAATATTAGCCTAATAATTGTATCAGTTTTTATTATCATCGAATTTAGTCCTCCAATGTCACTGTTTTAATACGTTAAACCACATATTAAGCGTTTTAGAATGCCCCAAAACCGTGCCTTGAACTAAGCACTGACTGTACTATTAGGTTCAAAATAGTCCAAGTTCAAAATAAAACTATATTAACCTCTCAATTGTGAACATACGAGCTGTAACCACTGCAAGCTGTAAAGTAAACAGGAAGAGTTTGTCCGAACTCAACTGGTTTTGCGAGAGAAAGCAAATATATTTGCGAGATAACGCAAAAGTTTTGCAAGGGAACGCAAATATCTTTGCAAGAGAATGCGAAAGTTTTACAAGGGAGCGCAAAACATTTGAAAAACAAAATTCCTCCCACCCAAATTTTTTTCCACCACTATGTCCCTAAAAGGGCTTCGTACAAATGTAATACATGGGGTTATTATTCAATTATTCCATTAATTAAATTTCAGACATCTTGGCTTTTCATTGAATCTTTGGGCCAGGGGTGCCAAACTGCATGGGGAGCATCAGCCCTGCAGAGTTTCAGCCTTAATTAAATGTGGTCAGTTGCATAAAAAAGGAGGTTTGAAGCAAAAAAAAGACAGACACCTTGGGTAATTGGTCAGATTAGTTCTTAAGACACAATATAATGGCTATGGCAACCGCAATCTTGTGTGTTTAGGCCGCACTTACTTGTCTGAGATGACAGTGTCCACGGCAGCTCCTCTGGATTGTTCTATTTCAGCCACAGAGGCCGTCTATTTCTGTTCTGTTACAGCCATGGAGTTTGTTTGTTCCGTCTCCCTGCTCCACTGTAGTGGTCTATCAATCTGTTGTGATGGTCTTCTGCTCCACCATGGCACCGTGCTTATATGCATTTTGTGTTGTTGACATGGTTTTCAGTGCCCTGGCTTTGTCAAATTCCACCCACTCTGCCTTGGTACCTTGGTCTGCCATGATCTCCAGGCCTTCCATCCACCCCTTTTTCCACCTTCACTGCACTACCTTCCTTTTTTATGTTGATATCTTTGTGATTTTGTAGACTTTTAGTTTGCAGTTTTGCTCTGTTCTGGTTTCCTGTATTTCCCTCTCATTAGTCTGCTTGTTCGCATCTGTGTCTTGTTAGTCTAAATACCACTGTGTATTTCAGACCTTGTGTTTCCTGTGTTCATAGTCTGCTCTTGTTCTTTTATGGAGGTTTCATTGTTGGATTCAGTTCTGTTTCCTGTTGTCCTTTACTTTGGTTATTATTAAATCTGTATTTGGATTCTACTGTCCCTGTGTTCTCTGCATTCATTTAATGACAATATAACACCTTCCTCCCTCTATGTTCACGGATGGGCAACTTTGATAGTGACGAGGGCCAGGATTTTTTCTAATTTATACCAAGGGACCAGATTACTAATCCATGTCTATACACACCTTTTAAATAGTTTAAAAGGAAATCAAAGTATAATTAATGTAATTTGTTTTTAAAGATATTATTGACTATAAAACTTATGCAGTTATGCTAATTTAGAAGGGAAACTTTGTTGTCAGTTGACAGCAATATTACCCCAATAAGCCAATGTAATCTTAATTGCATTGTCTGTAAATTTGCAACAAACAAATGTACAGTAGCGGCCTACAGGACATTCTCAACACAACCTAAGAGGACCGTTAAAAGGGCTTATTAAAAAAAACGATTTAAGAAAAGGAATGAGTCATAAGTATAAACAATTATTATCAATCAATTATTATATGTAATTACATCTTAATGTCTTAATTGTTTAGACTTTTATATAGCTTTAGCTTCTCGTCGATCCACATTTACATTTTTTACATTTAAAAATAGCAGATGGGATTATTGAAAAAGCAAATTCGTTCTCTGCCAGCAGGTTTCACTTTCGGAACGGCAGTAATATAGCGGTTCCCCAGTAACTGCAGTACACAAAGCAGCGCGGCGCCTGACTTTGAAACGTGCAGTGCTCATATTTATTCAGTGAAAGCATAGCCTTTTGAAGTTTAATCAACATATTAATCAATATTGGAATTCTTGTCTTTCTATCCCCAAATTTAAGACCATTTATATTTAAGACTTTTTGTACAATTTAAAAATTTTCATGGCCTTAAATGTAAACATCTAAACTGAGGACCCGCAGAAACCCTTAACAGGAACCCCCTTAAGAACCCACCGTTCAGTACAAAAAATTCTGTCATGCATTTGGCAAAAATGTTTACTATTTACCTTTGAAATTTGAGGCAAGTACAACTCTGGCGTCCCCGTTGTTTGTGTGCTGTGGTGTGATGGCGATTTAAATAAAAATTTGGATTTCCAAACAATCCAAACATATGGGTACCCCCTTGAATTTGGTAAAAAGACAATCTGTTTACCATCTTGACAGGAAAATACTGTTTTCATGGTCAATTTTTCATTTATTATTTGCCAATGTTAGTGAATGTTTACATAAGAGTGCACATCCTACTGCACTAAAATTAATACGGGGAGCGCCTGGAAACTATAGCGACCTCACCTTGTTGGAGATAGTATTAACCAGAGATAAACTGAAAGCAATCTTTACATGACTTATTTTCATCCGCGTCTAATATGATCCAGCAGGCCGTACTAAAAGACACTGCGCGCCGTACACAGCCGCCAGTTGCCCATCCCTGCTCTATATGTAGGAAGAGAAAGCAACATGAAGGTGTTCTGTCTTCTTTTAAATAATTGCATTCTTTTTTTCTTATAATACAGTACAAAGACAGTTGTATCTGTGATATTTACAACACACTGAATTTTAATTCAGAAATTAAAAGCATAAAAGTGTATTCAAATCATTGTTTGTATGAATTTCATTTTTTATTTATTTTCTGGACAATCAGTAAAACTGCAACAGTAATGTATGTGCTGGTGACAGGTATCTTCTTGGGGTGTAGGTTTAAGGCTGGCCTGTGCCGCTTCCCAATGTCTTCAATAAATATTCGATAAAACTCTCAGAACAGGAGCGCATATGCTCTCCATTAGCGACATGTTTGAGCAAGGGTGTTCCCGGGGACTTGAGTCCATTTGATCCTGTTCTTTCACTCCTACATTTTCTCTCCATGCATGCAGCCTTTTTCAATAAAACTCACCACTAGCGACTGTAATCACTGAATCAAGAAGGTTTTTTTGCACAAACAATGGGTACTCATAGCTTAGCACGTAATGACTATATTATACCCAAATCTATATATATATTCCTCAGTGAAGTGGTAATGATATTCTATGTGTTTATCATTGGCACCCATTGTGCACACCAGCCCACGTTATAGCCACAATTAGCTCTCTCCTGTAACATTCCCGTTCCTCATCCAGCTCTGCCATTTCAAACCACCGGCTCAACACCCACACAGCCACACAACTAACCCCTGAGAGGCCGACACCGAGTCTGAGCGCCTGTGTGTGTGCATGTGTGGTGTCGTGCTTTATCAGGATATCAAGTATAGCTACTGTGAATGCTTTAAAGAGAAGAGGAACAGCCGGGAGGGACCACTGTCTCTGCTCTCTGAGAATGAGAGGAGAGATCAAAGAGAGAGGAAGAGAAGGGGAGTGAGGGATCGGAGCGAGAGAGAGAGAGAATAAAAGTGAAAGAGCTTGAGCTAGAAGCCTTTGATCCTCCAAAATAGTGACCTTTGCGTGAACCAACAGCTTCCTCCCATGGAGACCCTGCCAATATGGCATAGTTCTGATTAAAACACAACTTCATTTGAAGTTGGATGAGCTTTTGATTGGGCTTCATGAGGAAAATAAACCATGAAAAAACAGCTTCTTTAACGCAGAGATAGGGGCTAATCCTAATTTAAGATAATAAACCTTTAAAAATAATTTGCTCTAGATGGATGAGGCACTTATATTGAAAAGGTCTGTTTTCATGCTCTTTAATTACAGCATTTTTTTGCTAAGTTAAAAGCATTTAATATGGTAATTTCAGACAATAATGGAAAATCAGGTGTGGTCTCACTTGAAATGTAAACTGCCTAACTGTCACATGGTGTGTGGCGGGAAGGACGCAGGAGACAGCAGGTGAGTAATTTTTCTGGAGGCTGGTGGAGGATATAGACACAGATGACAGCCTCCAGGGTGGATCAGGGAGCCAAGGCGGAGCAGACAGTTCGAACGGCCATGGCGGTTCAGGGGTCTCCATGGCCATTGCCTTCGGCCTGGCCACTATTGCCATGGAAATGTGCCCCTCTCCCAAAATTTTCTTGGAGAAGTCTATAAAGTCTGGGGAGCGCTCAGGAGGAGCCGGCTCTGGTGGGCACTCGGGAGGAGCGGGCACTTGAGGGCGCTCATTAGGAGCGGGCACTTGAGGGTACTCTTGAGGAGCGGGAACTGGAGTGGACTTGCGAGGAGTGGGCACTGGAGCGGACTTGCGCGGAGCGGGCACTGGAGGAACGGGCCCTGGAGAGGCAGGCGCTGCCGAGGAGCGTGCTCTGGAGCTGGGCTCCAACGCATACCCTTATATGCCACCAGTACTCAAAGGGGCACATGGATGGCCGCTGGCAGCGGCAGGCAAGCGTGGGCCGCAAACGGCGGCAGGCTTGCGTGGGCCGCGAACGGGCACTTTTAGTTAGCCGTTGCCGGATGCCTGGATTTCCCGGCGGTTTGCGGGCTTGCTTTCCCCACGAACGGTGGCCTTGAGTGAGCCATGGTTGGCGGCCTGGATCTCCCTGCGAACGGCAGGCCTGAACGAGCCGCAAACGACGGCCCTGACTTCACCGTAGACGGCGGCCTGGATTTCCCCGTGAACGGCTTGCTTGAATGAGCCGCGGACGGTGACTCGGGGCTGAGGACGCTGGTGGAGCTGCGGAGGATAATGGGGCGTTTGGAGTTGGGCAGGCGGTCCGAGCCATTGGTGCGGTATGTGGAGGTTCTCAGTGCGGGGTGGAAAAGGATGAGCTCAATACACTCGATGAAATACTCCACATACCGTTCCAACCTCTGACCAGCCTGCCGCAAACCCCACAGTGCGCCCTCAGATGCAGTCATCCTTCTGCGAAGTGGTCCATTCATCTATCACATGGTGTGTAGCAGGAAGGACACAGGAGACAGCAGGTGAGTACTTTTTCTTCATTTTAATAAATCTAAATAAAATCAATACAGGTAACACAATGTAAAAGACGAGTGAACGTACAAAGACTCAGGGAGAACTCAGGACATATAAACACATGGTAATTAATTAAGGAAAACTTAAACAGGTGCTAGAATAATCAAATCAACTTAACAAGAAACGGAAAATAACCAAATAAGGAAACACAGGAAACTTAACAGGAACACGCATGTGACACACATACATATCCCGCATTAAGCCCCACTAATCAACTCGCTCATCTTTATTTTTTAAGGGATAGTTTGCCCCCCATAAATTAAATTGTTGTCTTCATATACTATATACCCTCATGGTGTTCAAAACCGATATGGCTTATCTCTTTTTTTTTTTTTTTTTTTTTAGGAACATAAAAAACAATGTTTTGAAGAATGTTTACTTTTTTGTCCATTAAGTGAAAGTCAATGGGATCCAAAACAACAACAGATCCCTTCAACCCCATTGAAAAAAGAAAAGAAAAAAGGGTTTTAAAATAACTTATTTTGCTTTGTACGGGTTTTCATTTCATCTCTTCAACAAATTGGAAAGTTGTTTGCACATCATTACGAGTCTGACGTACAATTCAATGAGTGAGTTAGTGACTCTTAAACCACTTGAACCAATTCAATCTGTTTTGAGTACTAACCAGTTCTGTGAATCAGTTCAAGAAAAGAATGATTCACTACTTCTCTCCAAACTTTCTTAGATAGTTTTGGTAAAGGCAAATATATGCAAAGTTTCAAAATTGACAAAGACTGCCCTGTTTGACGCAGTGATGGAACTTTCTTCTTTTATAACACGAGCGAGCAGTGCAACTATACCCTCCCTCAATCTCTCCTCGCACTGCCAACTTCTTTTCTCTTTTTCTGTCTCTCTCTCTCTCACTCTCTCTGCCTTCCCTATGGGTATTTCATCGAATATTTATGTCCTCTTCCCTCTCCAGAAGTGTCATTTTAACTTTAACAGGCTTTGAAGCCAGAGAGTTTGACACCACAGAATGTTGTAAAACTAAAATAAAAAGCATCGACCTGTCTCCCCATCTACAATAGCTTCATAGCAAGTCAACTGGAGATGCTGTGCTCTTCTCGCCCTTTAGACATACAGTATCATTAAAGCTAGAAAAACTGGGGGGAGGGGAATTACTGACTTATGAAGAACTATGAACAGTTTTAAAGGTTAAGAAGTCAGTGTCTCATTGTTTAAAGCTGTCCATCATAAATACAAAGAACAATCTTGTTTTTGTTTTTTTTATCTAGTATTATACACAGTTGCCAGGTGTACTCTTTGTATTCATGCTGGCTTCAAATGGTTTGAAAAAAAGTGCATTTAAAAAAAGTTTAAACATAATGACTCTAAAATGTATAATTTGGTTTACCCATAAAAGTATTTTCTTCTGAGTGATCAAGAATGAATTTTGGAGAGTCACCACGTGGCATTTTTTATTACCTTGATACACAATGATACTATAGTGCAAAAGTTTTCCTCTCTTAAATATCACTACTTAATAAAGTTCTCTTTTCAAATAATTAAATCAAGCTTTTTTTCTTCATTATGATATCAGAACATTTAATCCTGACAATGTGCTGTATGCCTCTCTAAAAATATAAAAATATACATTCATTTTAATTGGGAAATTCATCATAAAAGGGGTACATTCAAATCATTGTGTGTATGAATTACATTTGTAATATAATAAAGGGTCATGAATTGAGAAATCAAAATTCCCTTGATCTTTTGACATAAGAGGTCATTGTACTATAAAAACAAGTTTCAGAACTCAAAACGTTCTGGTTACTCTAAAAACAGCTTACATTGAAGCCAGTCTGTCAAAATGGCAGGTTGTGGAATGTGCCACTTTATGATGCAATAGTGTGGATAAGCACCGCCTCCGCAGAACAAGATCAACGCCTGCTTCTACATCGCTGCCTGTTTAGCCCTGCCCACCGATCCGCACACATGGTGTAAATAATGATAGAGACAAGAGCAGGGCTATGCAGGAATCAAAGGATAAAGATGGCGCCGAAAATAACAAGATGCTTTACAGTTCAAAATTGTGGAAAAACACAGTCTTTGCATTGCCTTCCTTCTGATTCCAAACCAATGAAAGAATGGATTAACTTTATTTTTAATGCAGATCCAGACCATATCAGTAAGAACGTTATCCTTTGTTCATTACATTTTACTGTGGATTCGTTTACAAACAAGGCACAATTCAACGCAGGATTTTCAGAAAGATTGAAACTAAAAGACAATGCTGTGTAGACTATATTGAATCCGACAGTAATGTCACAACACACAAGTCTGTTTGCATTACGTGATCGCTATTGCTTTGTTTATTATTACAGGTCGTTTGATATGTAATGAGCATTGATGCATTTTATCCTAAATAAGCAGCGTCCATCTGTGTAGCATGTAGGCTGTCAAACATACACAACTATTAGCCAATCAAAGCAGTGGGTGTTTACTTCTGAGTCTACAATCCGCCACGCTTATTCAAACAGAACGTTCCGATGTGGGGGGTCAAAAAGCAGAAAGTCTATTACTTCTAAGTAATTAGCCTATTACTTCTAGGTTATGTAAAAATCTTGATAACATTATAAGTGAACCTCATAGAACAGTACAAAATTATAAAAAAGTCAGTCCCATGACTGGCATGACCCTTTTAATGAATGAATAAATAAATAGACCCCCCCCCAAAAAAAAAATAATAATAATAATAACAATAATTACCCGTAAAGTTAAAATACACTGTACACTTGTTAGATTGTCATATACTGTGGCTTATATCACACATCTTTTAGTACACAACTCTAATGCAAATTACAGGAATTTAACAACAACAGCAAGAGCCCTTCAAAACAGCAAACTGTCTAAAATATGACCAGATGATTGATCTTTCACAAGGCTAGTAATTATAAGCCAATTCCAGGTTAACAAGTAGCATGCATATGTGTGGCTAGTGAGGAAGACTTCAAATTTCAGACAAGCCAGTCACCTCGAAATTGATTCCCCAATTGATTCCCACTCTGACTGGTCAAAGCCAGATACTGTGTCCACGGGAGAGCTGATATTATCTTTCAGCCGATCAGCGATGGCTCTCCATATTCTTGGAGATGAAGGAATTATTAGGCTGTCCAGTGCATGTCATCTTTGACAGTGATGGATTAGAGTCAGAGTGTATGCCTTTGATGAAATAGAGAAATGGCCTGGGATCATAAAGCCAAAGATAGGCCAAGCTCAGATTGCACTTCAGTTGACCATCACTGTAACTCATTTTTCATCAGATCGTCTACCTCAAGCCTCATATCATTCACAGAACTCTTATTCCCCAAATAGACTTGCCACAGATAGAATAAAGTCCAAAAAAATAATAAAGCCCTTTTATTTATTTATTTTTCAATATTTGCAGAGCTTTCTCCACTCTATACTCCACAGAGATTGTGTCACCTCCACAGAGGTTGATATGACCTAAGATAGCCATTCCAGTGATGATAAAATATGTCTATTTCTGCCCCCCCCCACACACTTTTCTATTGCAGTTCATCAGAAAAGCAGTTCAACAGTAAAACTCCAAAATGTAATATAATATTTATTTCCCTCTTTCATTCCCTTTTTACTGAATATTCAGTTGTAGCACCTGCGACCCCAAGCACTTTTATATTTTAAAGTTGTCTTGTTGATGAAAATTGTGTGTGGGGAATTCAAATGCCGTTTTAAAGGTGATTTTCATGCATTCACCAACTATACAAAGGGTCCTTGGATGTTTTATCAAATAATCTTGAAATACACAGAGCTCAGTTTGAGAATTCAAAAGACCTTCCTGTTCCTTTTTGCTGTATAATGCAGTCACCAAAAACATTTGGACTTGATATGAACCTCAAAACGAGTCATCTGTTCTTTTTTTATCAAAATGGTTAAAATAATGTTGATGTATGCCAGAATAATTTAGTCCACTTAATCAGCTGCAATCTCACATTTGGATCTGCCTCCATCCAATCAACATGCAATCAATACAACATTATAAAGTCTCTATAGATGGATGGATGGATGGATGGATGGATGGATGGATGGATGGATGGATGGATGGATGGATGGATGGATGGATGGATGGATGGATAGATAGATAGACAGATAGATAGATAGATAGATAGATAGATAGATAGATAGATAGATAGATAGATAGATAGATAGATAGATAGATAGATAGATAGATAGATAGATAGATAGATAGATAGATAGATAGATAGATAGATAGATGCAAACAGTATTTGGACAAGTTCTGGTTGTGAACTTTTGTGCAACATGTCTGAAGTTAAAGTAATGAATTGATGAATTATATCCTAGTTAGGACACTTGAACTTGAACGAAAAAAAAAAGAAAAAAAATAACCCCAAAAAATCCAGAGAAACTTGAGAAATTTGTAGATCCATTGTTTGATAGATTTTTATACTATCATTACAGTGTGATGACTTAAGTCTCCAAAGATGTCCAAATACTCTTCCCCAGTACAGCCAAATTGACTGTGTCCATCAAACTGTGAGCCAGAATGAGCATTTTGTCTTCTTACAGCACCATAATGAATGTCTTGCCTGAAGCTAGTGCCCCCCCCCTGCATCTTTCAATGGACAAAGGGGTAGGATGAAGAATGTGCTCTTCTTCACACAGCACTCAGTTCACAGAAACAAAAGACATCCAATCTAAAAGACTGCTTTAACACTAAGACTCTTTGTCTAAGACCATAATTTTTACAAGCCATCACAGTATATCAAATATAAAGGGTGAAATCTAAATTAAGGTTTGTTTTAAATTAGTTTAAATGTTATGATTATTATAGCTGCAGTCTGTTTTAGTTCCTTTCGCACCTCCTAATCTGATAAGTATGAATTGTTTATTCCAAGTGGCCTGCTATTCGCCAAAATGATAGACAATGACTCCTACCCACGACTTGAATGAGTCAAGCACTAATCCTATGGAAAAGACATGTGTGCCAAGACAAAACATTAAAATGAAATGAGCAAAATATATCAAGTGGAATTACTACCATTATAGTCGGGACAGACAGTTAGATGGTCATTAGGAGTGAAATCAATTCTTTCAGGGTCTTCGGTCAAATCTGTGTCCATCATATTGAATATCATGGGACATTTATATATCTGCTGAGCTTATTTAAACTCACCCTGGACAACCCTCGACATTCACGGGAAGCATAAGCAACTGACACATGATTTATAATTGGCTGAACATCACTTCTCATAGAGCTTCTATTTGCATATTTCCTAGCAATCTTGTCAAAGTGGCAGAGTTTTCTGCGCCTCAACATATTTAGCAGCCTGTGTTGTTGACAACTTGAGGTGTTGCTGCAGCTTTAAATATCACACATGCCGTTGGAGTAAGATCAATCCTTTAAGAGCCGTTGGACAAAATCTCTTTTTATCACAGCTGAGAGGAGGTTTAGTGTGACACTCATTTCAACGACCACCAACGGCTAATCAAGCTCACCTACAGTATATAACCTACCATAACCATTTGTCCTTATCGCAATTTAAAATCTAACTGAATAAAGAATGATATTGCAAAATCAAGCCAAGCGCGTTATTGCCATTTCTCTCCTGCATGGAAAGAGATCGAAAGGAAAAACAGCCAACATTTATACTTCAAATAAGTACATAAATACAATATTTAATCTAAAATGTTAACCCCAAAGCCTACTGTAACATATTTGATGCACACATTTTTTAATTACACGACAATCCGCACTCTGTTGTACACAATCTACTACTGTACATAATTTCATCTGATCAGTAGCAAAGCACTGTTAATTGTGGCCCACCCAATGAGAAGTTGGTCATCTTCCAAATGGATGTCATTTATTAATTGACGATAATAATAATATTCATCACAAGGACTTGATATTAGTTAAAAAAATTATTAAATGCAAGTTTGCATAATCAGATAAAGGCAGTTTCATAGTTTTCCCTTTTCCTATAGATGAATACCATACACTTGTCAATATGATTTGTCTGTTTCTGTTAGTCCCACCCACAATGCTATCTTTACGACGTGAGATCATTTGAAAATGTGTGCATTTGTGGAATTTAATTTGAATAATGAAACAAAAACCAATCATTTGATCCTTTACGAAGTATAGACTGATCAATTCTTATGAATCCAGACCATGTGATGAATGTATAGATTGGAAATGTATCTGTCACACTTTATTTTATGGTCCAATTCTCACAATTAACAAACCATTAACTACGACTTTGGCCTGAATAAACTACAAATTTTCTGCCCAGTAATAGTTAGTAAGGTATTTGTTAAGTTTAGGTATTGGGCAGGATTAGGGATGCAGAATTTGTGCTTTATAAGTACAAAAAACAGCCAATCTGTTAATAGCATGCATGCTAATAACCAACCAGTTAATAGTGAGAACTGGTCACTAAACTCAAGTGTTATCAACTTTTCATATGTGTTTCTGAAGCATTAGTGTTTGAGGTAACACTTTAGATTAAGGAGCACATATTTACTATTTACGATGTCTTATTAGCAGGCATACTACTAGAATATTGGATGTTTACTTACAAAGCACATATTAATGCCTTATTTGATATGACCATATAGATAATTTATGGTCATATAGTGTAAGGTATTAATGGGTTCCTTGATCTAAAGTGTTTGATCACCAAATGTGTATTTTCTGGAAAGCAGAAACATATAATCATTGTGATAGATAATGTTCTCCACAGTAAATTGCATAAGAAACATGTCTATGGTCCTCAATGCTTACAGAGAATGTATACTGACTTTATACACTTCCATTAGATAGCCTCTTAACTGTCACCCCCATTTTTTTAACATAGACGTGAAGTGTACTATCCAATTATAATTCATAAACGAATAGATTTTTTACATGGTTTTGAAGTACCTTTCCATGGTAAGGCAGATTTTCACAAGATGAACGTTGAGGTTTAAGGCTTTCAGTTGATATATAATGTATGATGATTACTAAAATGTGATTGAAAAAAAGGCAATGAAAAATACTTTTTTTGTTACAAAGGTCACAGCTCATATTGTGTAGATTTTTGAGGTGCACTCTTGTAATAAATTAATATATTACTGTTCCTACATAGTTTGTAACAAAACAACAGTGGAATACTATTTATTTAGGAGTCTTAGACCTCTCCAACGATGTATAGTTTGTCATGAATAGATTAGGATTTAATTGTAATGTGGTGAAGTGAAACTTAGGCATCCCTGAGGGGACAGGTGACAGTTGAGAGGTCAATACATTAACTATCATTAACAATGAACAGTGCATTTATTACAATATTTATTCATCTTGGTTAACATTAGTTGATAAAAACCTTATTTTCGGTGTTCATATATTTTTTTAAATCCAAAAAGTAATTTATATAATATTGATTTGTCATTATTTACGTTTAGATTTATGCATTTAACAGACACTTTTATCCAAAGAGACTTACAGTGCATTCAGGCTATACATATTTTCAGTATGTGTGTTCCCTGGGAATTGAACCCACAACCTTTTGCACTGTTAACACAATGCCCTACCACTGAGCCACAGGAACATTATAATGGATGACAGACAATAAATAAACTTGTTAATAAACTTGAGTTAATAATTTTATTGTTTAACAGAGTTGTTTATGGGTTGTTTAGTGATTTGAAACGTTGGGCTGCGCGGATTTTTTTGTTGGCAAGTTGGCATGTAGTTTTTATACTTTGCCCAGCCTGTTTTATGAAGGCCCACCCACATATCTGTCCTCACCCCAGCCCCATCCTCATTGATAGTTCATACATGAAATAGTAATGCACCAATATTGATATATGCTTTGCATTGTGCCATGATAAATCAACAAGTTATTCCCTTTAGTGCAAATAAACTGTGTCAGGAAAAACATAAGATGGGATATGATATCCCCAAGGATTAGATCCCTTCAACATCTGTTATGTTCTTGAACATAGATGTCACTTTCTGGTCTAATATCTCAACATATTTATACACTTATTATTCTTGACTTTTAAATTAATATGAACATTAACATTTGTAACCATTATTCCATCTATTAAACCATACTGATGCTAAATGTGGATTTATTTGTCTCTGGTTAATAGTGATTTGTAGATTTATTTTGTTGGATATAACAATCAGTTCATTTTTAATCATACAATAATTAATGTTGTTTTATTTTAAAGTGAAAAGTTGCCAAAAATGCATAAATGTTCATTAAAAAAATATTTAGTGTTTGAAATTAATGACACTCTTTTTTACAAATAAATTGTTAGATTAATCTTACAACAAAAAATGCTTTTTTAGTGTTGAACAAAAAAGAAAAGTTCATCCTCATCCTTGTGAATATTCTAAAGTCATCTGTTACAATTTAATATAAACGCACATTGTTCTTTAGAGAATCTTCTCTCATATTCCCACATATATACAGTAGAGGTTATTTTATTCCCGCATAGCAACATGCACCACTTAAAAGAGTCGCTTCGTACCTCACTAATGTAGGAGCTATTTTTAGAAACTTTGGAGATTTTGTTTATTTGGAATTATTTTGAGACAGTGAATTGTTCGCGAATTGTTTGAGACAGTTGATTTATATTGCATTAAATTACTTTTACAATGATGACTGCAGACACAGTCATAGAAATGAGCACTAGAGGCCAACCAAAGTGAGTCATCAATATTATCACAGGAGAATTGGTTAAAAAAATGATAGTCTCTGCCTGAGGCGTCATGCCAACAGATTGCCCACTGACCAGATGATGCATATTGCACACAAAAAAAGGAAACCACTTTCTCAGGATCAGAAGCTTTAATCTAATTGGTTCTGTGCAACATCTGCATAAAGTTATTCAGAGATTATTTTGGGGCGTACATAAGTTAGTTAACTAGATATCCAAGGGCAGAACTGTATATTTGCCTAAGCTACAGTTACATAATTTGGCGGATATTCTAATTATAGACTCTATATACACATTTTTTTTCAAAATTTTTTTGTTCTCTGTACTACCATTTGTGAAAACTGTTGTGCCATTTTTTCATGTCAAAGTGGTCAAATCAGTGGATTATATCTGATAAACTTCTCATTTGTGGCAGTCGTGAGTCGTGACCTAATGGTTAGAGAGTTAGACTTGTAACCCAAAGCTCGTATGTTTGAGTCAGGAGTTGGAGGAAGTGAATGACCAGCACTCTTCTATCTTCAGTACCTATGACTGAGTAAGTCACCGAAATCTCAGTTGCTCACAAGGTCCCGCAGCAGTGGCTGCCCCTTGCTCTAGGTGTGTGTGTGTGTGTGTGTGTGTGTGTGTGTGTGTGTGTGTGTGTGTGTGTGTGTGTGTGTGTGTGTGTGTGTGTGTGTGTGTGTGTGTGTGTGTGTGTGTGTGTGTGTGTGTGTGTGTGTGTGTGTGTGTGTGTGTGCGTGCGTGCGTGCGTGCGTGCGTGCGTGCGTGCGTGCGTGCGTGTGGCCACACATCATGTCACTCAGTCACTGCATACTACTTGTGAAAAAAGAAGTGTGCTTAAATGTATTGACTGTATCCTTGTAGTGTTCTTCAAATCCTTAGTATATTTAAAAAAGTGTACTTTGTTATAATGTCAAAATAAATGTTTTAAGGTACTTTTTAAATCATTGTGTTTTAATAATCTTTTGTCATGCTTTATAGAAGTATGACTATCATACATATAAGGTTCTTGATTACAATTTTTTATGCAATGTTACATTTGTAGTATATTTTACTAAATTGCAACATCATCATTACAAATGTGTAATAACAAATATATTTAAATGCAATAGAAATGACACTGAATTATATTTTAGTTTACATAAATGCTTTTTAGCACATTCAACAGTACACTAACAATAATACTTACACTTATATAACCATATTTGAAAGACATTATACGTCATTTTAAATTACATACATGGTTGTTTGTCCTACTTAAATGGGTCAAAATGCACTGCTAAATGTAACTAATAACACATTTTTATTCAAATGTCTTGAAATTTTACATTCATTTGGCAGATGCTGAAAATGTACCATGATTTGTTTCTTTCTTTGGTTTATTTTTACATGTCAGTCAGACGATCTCTTCCTATTCATATACAGTATATGCTATATATGCCAAATTGTGGTACAGCCTGTACTTAAAAGGATAGTTCACCAAAGAATGAAAATTCTGTCATCATTCACTCACCCTCAAGTAGTTCCAAACCTGTATGAATTCCTTTGTTCTGCTGAACACAAAGGAAGATATTTTGAAGAAAGTTTGTATCCAGTCTGTTTTGGGGCACCATTGACTTCCATAGTAGAGGAAAAAATACTATGGAAGTCAATGGTGCCCCAGAATGCTCTGTTTCCCACATTCTTCAGAATATCTTCCTTTGTGTTCAGCAGAACAAAGACATTCATACAGGTTTGGAACTACTTGACAAAGTAAATGATGACAGATTTTTCATTTTTGTGTGAACTATCCATTTAAAGGCCTGGCTACAAAAATAAATAAATAAATAAACTAAATACATTTCCAAACAACTCCTTTTAGACTAATACAGATACGCAGCTAACACATATTCTGGTGTGACAGGGAGGAGGAGAGGAAAGAGATGAGTGTCCTTTGGTGACAGCTTGGTGAAGGTGACTCTTGTTCTTATGGTCTCCAAACTCCCACCTGCAACAGATGCATAGAAAAGAGCAAATATAGCAGAAGAGAAAGGTGCGATATAATGGTCGTCTGAAAGTGACAGGAGCCTGGCTGTATGCAAATAGCGTGTGTATGTGGATGCACGAGAAATTGTGTGCGTGTGTGTGTATGTGTGTGTGTGTGCCCTGTTTGTCTGCCATACTTTTTACACATCATTATTTCCAAGCTGTCATTCAGTATATGGCCGAAGGGAAAGAGGAACAGTTTTTTGCCTCCAGGGGATATGCTGAAGCTAGAGTCTCTCTGCATGAGTGTGTTAGAATAAACACCAGAGAACTCAATCACACTATTCCCTTGCGCCCTTCACTCTTTCCTAAACACGGCAAAGTTCATATTCAGGTCACCAGAAGCTATCGGTTAAAGGTGAAATACAGACAGTTCGAACTAGGAATATAGTTAGATATATTTTATCTCTTCCAGAGCTTATCTTAATCTCATCCCTGGATAACTCTCAGAAAAAAACACTGTAATCACAAGCAGCCGGGACACATCATTTATAATTGGCTGAACATCACTGCCCATAGAACTCATATTTGCATATTTCTTTGCGCTCTTGTCAAACTGGCAAAGTCTTATTTCATCTCAATGTATTTAGCTGAATGCATTCTAGAAACTCGAGGTGTTGGGTGCAGTTTATGCAAGCCTGCAGTAAATAACAGCATGCAAAGAGACACTTTGTACAAACACTGATTAAGAAAAAGTTACGCTGTATATTTGGCTATGCAAATCAGTTAGAGGCAAGAAACTTTTCAGACTCATTAATCAGACTCATATGTTTAGGTTTTCGTTCATAATTCAGAAGAAAACGCCCCTGATTTGCAAATGTTAAAGATGCAGATCATATCAGTGTTTACAGCTTATGGGTCAATAACTCAACACTTTTTCCTATTCAAATCTATTAAATATTAATATTAACTAAATAAATATTTTAACACAGGCTCATTAGAAAAGCGTACCGTGCTCTACCTGTAGATACAATTCAATGCAGTTTCCAGATAAAATGAACACTGGTGGCAGCAAAACACCAACAATTTTAATTCCTTTTCACACAAATACATGAGAAGATTATTGATTATTAATGACTTTTTTTCACTCGGTTACTTGCACAGTACTATGTTTAACCTCAAAATACTTTTACCATAGTGGAGGCTTTATAAGTTAATAAACACTGACCTTTGCATTAATACGCTCCATATGTACAATATGGCTTTTCTAACATAGTAAACTTGCACTGTAGCTCACTGTACAGCACTGCACTTGTGTACAAGTACCATGAAACAAGGGTCCCGGGTTATTCTCCAAAAGAGCTCAAAGACTTGTACAAACAAGCTAAATTTTCATAATTGTTTCAGCAAATGTATTTTTATCTCACACTTACTTTTATTAACAATATCGGTAAGGATTAATGTAGGTGGTAGGTTGCTGAAATGTTTTCACCAGCAAACTTTTCCAATGAGGTCAGGTTAAATAATTTAGAGAAAACCTTCGTATGTAGTTTTACATGCTCATTTATGATTATGAATGATAAAAAAACATTGTTCAACCAGTATGCAGATAAAACAGATAGATTGAAGAAGATGAAGAAAACGATGATGAAAGTGAAAAAGCGAAAGTGAAAGTGACATACAGTCAAGTATGGTGACCCATACTCGGAATTCGTGCTCTACATTTACCCATCCAAAGTGCACACACACAGCAGTGAACTCACACACACCGTGAACACACACCGGAGCAGTGGGTAGCCATTTATGCTGCGGCGCCCGGGGAGCAGTTGGGGGTTCGGTGCCTTGATCAAGGGCACCTCGTCATAGTATTGAAGGTGGAGAGAGCGCTGTACATTAACTCCCCCTACCGACAATGTACAGCGCTCTCTCCACCTTCAATACCTCCAATACTTCAATGTACAATGAAGAAGAATATGAAGAAGACAAAGATGATGAAAATGATTGAGAATAATAATTATTTATTTTTTTAAATGATGGTACACAATATGCATACACTCAGATGTATACAAGATGTAAGGAAAGTATGTTGCAACTTTGTAAATTTTATACATGCCAACACAAAGAGTGCATTTCTATGATGTTGGCACATGCCCCTAATGAAAAATAAATATACTAAAATGTATTTGAAATACATTTATTTCATGCTAAGTATACTATAAATATAAAACATATTTAAATACTTAATAAAATATCCTGAAATTGTACTTTTGGTGTATTAAACTGGTATACTCAAAGTCTGCTAAATTGGAACAACTAATTTTATACTTAATGCACTTTAATTGTGCAGAAGTAGTGCTGAAGTCCAACTAAATATATACTGAAGTATATTTGATTGTGCTAAAGTGGATCCATTGCAAGGATACTTTAGGTACACTTTAAATATCTTTCATTTTAAGACCGGTATTATTAAACTATCTTACAATCCTCATCAATAGTGACATTAAAACACATTTCTGGCTTAATATTAAGACTTGTGCATTGTGCATAAGTGATAATCCAAATAAAGTGAAATTATAATTTTTATATGAGTAAGTCTCAAGCAATATGTCAGTAAATAGATTTGAACTCTACCCAATATGAAATTCATATATTTTAAACATAATACTTTTTAACTAGGGGTTGGTTAAACTAGATTTTTATATATATATTTTTTTTGGGAGGGGGGTTATCATGGGCCCTCATATTTTTCACTGACCCACATGCTAAAGTCGCAGATCAATTGAGTTACAGGATATTCTCTCAGGGGTCGACAAGGAGGTATTTACCTCAACCAAAATAAAAATTGTTTCATGACAATCTAATGATGGACAACATTATCAGCACACAGTAAAACAACATTGCATTAGAGCACAGACAGAGAGTGAGAGCGGGATCGGGTCAGAGCAAAGTCATCCGAGCTCTATAATAACCAGTAAATGCAGTGCATGCATCCATCAGTGAGGCTGGTTTCGGGGTAATGATGGTGGGCTCTGTAGGGAGAGGGTGACTGGCTAAGGGCAACATGACTTGTATTACCCTCCACCTACATCAACCACACTAAATGCAATCATAACATTCCACTGTACTGTTAATGACACCACCTGCTACCTCCCTGGTACTCGTGTGTGTGTGAGGGGGCTACTGGCTGCTCATTTCCGCTGCCAGGTTACATTCGAAATATTAACACAGAGAAAACAGTGCTGGTATATATGTAACTCTGAGGAGATGAAGGAGGCAGGGCCTCCTCAAAAGAATTTAGATAGGAAAATATGCGATAGTTTAAAAATAAAGCAAAACAAATGCAGCGGAAACATTTTTCTTAAGTATCACTGTCCAATGGACAATCCACCAGCATAATTTCAAAGGAATTCCCTTGAGCTCATTGCATTCTCATTGAGAAATACAAGGGAAAAGTCATGGGAGAAGAGATAGTACCTCCATGTCACCGTGATTGGCTGACTTCTGTGCATTATACTGACAAATAAGTAGAAATGTATGTATTAATGGGCTATTCACAAGGTAAAAAGCTATCTAGGCTCATTGGAAATATGTGCTTTACCTACATTTCTGAAAAACTCAAAAAAACTAAAAGCTAAGTATTTACCTCTGGTGTGACTTTAAATGCAGACCTTGAGCCAAAAATTAATTACCAAACAACCAATGACATATGGGTACAGTAATTACATACACTTCAAAACTGTTGCAACAGAGGTGGAAATACAATTTTTAAGTACATGAATTATGTTTCCATCTTTGTTTCCACAGTTTGGAAGTGCCCTTTTCTCTTCTAAAGAAGGGGGTGTCACATTACTTTTGTCCATATAATGAATGTACGAGTCACTGATGTAGTTTCTACAGCATTTTTTTACAGAATATTACTGTTTAAACATTTTACAAGATGTAGCTGTAATTCGCAATGCATTGTGGGTCAAATAAGGTTTTAAAGTTGTTAACAGTATATTTCCATGTCAACTGTAATTAATTTACAAGAAGCAGGTGTTGTCTGTGACTCTAACTTACTGTAATGTGGAATTATGGGATTGCGCACAATATTGACTGTTTCACCAACGAAAATCGTTCCAAACAAAGATCAAAGCAAACCTCAGCTGTGTTTTTACTGAATGATTCAGCATTCTAAACGGATCTGTACAATGAATATAAACGCACATTGTTCTTTAGAGAATCTTCTCTCATATCCCATATATATACAGTAGAGGTTATTTTATTCCCGCATTGCAGCATGCACCACTTAAAAGAGTCGCTTCGTACATCACTAATGTAGGAGCTATTTTTAGAAACTTTGGAGATTTTGTTTATTTTTAATTATTTTGAGACAGCGAATGTATGAACTGATTTATATTGCATTATATTGCATTATTTTGGGGCTACATAAGTTAGTTAACTAGATATCCAAGGGCAGAACTGTATATTTCCTAAGCTACAGTTACATAATTTGGCGGATATTCTAATTATAGACTCTATCCAATTTTTTCAAATTGTTTTTTCTCTGTACTACCATTTGTGAAAACTGTTGTGCATTTTTTCATGTCAAAGTGGTCAAATCAGTGGATTATATTTGATAAACATCTCATTTTGTGGCAGTCGTGAGTCGTGACCTAATGGTTAGAGAGTTAGACTTGTAACCCAAAGGTCGTATATTTGAGTCAGGAGTTGGAGGAAGTGAATGACCACACTCTTCTGTCTTCAGTACCTATGACTGAGTAAGTCACCGAAATCTCAGTTGCTCACAAGGTCCCGCAGCAGTGGCTGCCCCTTGCTCTAGGTGTGTTGTGAGTGTGTGTGTGTGTGTGTGTGTGTGTGTGTGTGTGTGTGTGTGTGTGTGTGTGTGTGTGTGTGGTGTGTGTGTGTGTGTGTGTGGTGTCTGTGTGTGTGTGTGTGTGTGTGTGTGTGTTGTGTGTGTGTGTGTGTGTGTGGTTGTGTGTGTGTGTGTGTGCGCATGCGCGCGCGCGCGGTGTGGCCACACATCATGTCAGTCACTGCATACTACTGTGAAAAAAGAAGTGTGCTTAAATGTATTGACTGTATCCTTGTAGTGTTCTTCGAATCCTTAGTATATTTAAAAAAGTGTACTATGTTTATAATGTGAAAATAAGTGTTTTAAGCCAGTTACTTTTTAAATCATTGTTTTTTAATAATCTTTTATCATGCTTTATATAAGTATGACTAACATACATATAAGGTTCTTGATTACAATTTTGTATGCAATGTTACATTTGTAGTATATTTTACTAAATTGCAACATCATCATTACAAATGTGTAATAACAAATATATTAAATGCAATAGAAATGACACTGAATTATATTTTAGTTTACATAAATGCTTTTTAGCACATTCAACAGTACGTACACTAACAATAATACTTACACTTATATAACCATATTTGAAAGACATTATACGTCATTTTAAAATTACATACATGGTTGTTTGTCCTACTTAAATGGGTCAAAAAGCACTGCTAAATGTAACTAATAACACATTTTTATTCAAAAGTCTTGAAATTTTTAATTCATTTTGCAGATGCTGAAAAAATGTACCATGATTTGTTTCTTTCTTTGGTTTATTTTTACATGTCAGTCAGACGATCTCTTCCTATTCATATACAGTTATGCTATATATGCCAAATTGTGGTACAGCCTGTACTTAAAAGGATAGTTCACTAAAGAATGAAAATTCTGTCATCATTCACTCACCCTCAAGTAGTTCCAAACCTGTATGAATTCCTTTGTTCTGCTGAACACAAAGGAAGATATTTTGATGAAAGTTTGTATCCAGTCTGTTTTTGGGCACCATTGACTTCCATAGTAGAGGAAAAAAATACTATGGAAGTCAACGTGGCCCCAGAATGGCTCTGTTTCCCACATTCTTCAGAATATCTTCCTTTGTGTTCAGCAGAACAAAGACATTCATACAGGTTTGGAACTACTTGACAAGTAAATGATGACAGATTTTTCATTTTTGTGTGAACTATCCATTTAAAGGCCTGGCTACAAAAATAAATAAAAAAATAAACTAAATACATTTCCCAAACAACTCCTTTTAGACTAATACAGAACGCAGCTAACACATATTCTGGTGTGACAGGGAGGAGGAGAGGAAAGAGATGAGCGTGTCCTTTGGTGACAGCTTGGTGAAGGTGACTTTGTTCTTGTGGTCTCCAAAACTCCCACCTGCAACAGATGCATAGAAAGAGCAAATATAGCAGAAGAGAAAGGTGCGATATAATGGTCGTCTGAAAGTGACAGATCCTGGCTGTATGCAAATAGCGTGTGTATGTGGATGCACAGAGAAATTGTGTGCGTGTAGTGTGTTGTGTTGTGTGCCCTGTTTGCCTGCCATACTTTTTACACATCATTATTTCCAAGCTGTCATTCAGTATATGGCCGAAGGGAAAGAGGAACATTTTTTTGCCTCCAGGGATATGCTGAAGCTAAAGTCTCTCTGCATGAGTGTGTTAAATAAACACCAGAGAACTCAATCACACTATTCCCTTGCGCCCTTCACTCTTTCCTAAACACCACAAAGTTTCATATTCAGGTCACCAGAAGCTATCGGTTAAAGGGGAAATACAGACAGTTCGAACTAGGAATATTTAGATATATTTTTATCTCTTCCAGAGCTTATCTTAATCTCATCCCTGGATAACTCTCAGAAGAAACACTGTAATCACAAGCAGCCGGGACACATCATTTATAATTGGCTGAACATCACTGCCCATAAACTCATATTTGCATATTTCTTTTTGCGCTTTTGTCAAACTGGCAAAGTCCTTATTTCATCTCAATGTAATTAGCTGAATGCATTCTAGAAACTCGAGATGTTGGGTGCAGTTATGCAAGCCTGCAGTAAATAAACAGCATGCAAAGAGACACTTTGTACAAACACTGATTAAGAAAAGTTTACGCTGTATATTTGGCTATGCAAAATCATTAGAGGCAAGAAACTTTTCAGACTCATTAATCAGACTCATTTGTTTAGGTTTTCGTTCATAATTCAGAAGAAAACGCCCCTGATTGGCTAATGTTAAAGATGCAGATCATATCAGTGTTTACAGCTTATGGGTCAATAACTCAACACTCATTTTGTTTCCTATCCAAATCTATTAAATATTAATATTAACAAAATAAATATTTGAATACAGGCTCATTAGAAAAGCGTACCGTGCTCTACCTGTAGATACAATTCAATGCAGTTTCCAGATCAAATTAACACTGGTGGCAGCAAAACACCAACAATTTTAATTGCTTTTCACACAAATACATGAGAAGATTATTGATTATGAATGACTTTTTTTTACTCGGTTACTTGCACAGTACTATGTTTAACCTCAAAATACTTTTACCATAGTGGAGGCTTTATAAGTTAATAAACACTGACCTTTGCATTAATACGCTCCATATGTACAATATGGCTTTTCTAACATAGTAAACTTGCACTGTAGCTCACTGTACAGCACTGCACTTGTGTACAAGTACCATGAAACAAGGGTCACGGGTTATTCTCCAAAAGAGCTCAAAGACTTGTACAAACAAGCTAAATTTTCATAATTGTTTCAGCAAATGTATTTTTATCTCACACTTACTTTTATTAACAATATCGGTAAGGATTAATGTAGGTGGTAGGTTGCTGAAATGTTTTCACCAGCAAACTTTTCCAATGAGGTCAGGTTAAATAATTTAGAGAAAACCTTCGTATGTAGTTTTACATGCTCATTTATGATTATGAATGATAAAAAACATTGTTCAACCAGTATGCAGATAAAACAGATAGATTGAAGAAGATGAAGAAAACGATGATGAAAGTGAAAAAGCAAAAGTGAAAGTGACATACAGTCAAGTATGGTGACCCATACTCGTGCTCTACATTTACCCATCCAAAGTGCACACACACACATAGCAGTGAACTCACACACACCGTGAACACACACCAGAGCAGTGGGTAGCCATTTATGCTGCGGCGCTCGGGGAGCAGTTGGGGGTTCGGTGCCGTGATCAAGGGCACCTCGCCATAGTATTGAAGGTGAGAGAGCGCTGTACATTAACTCCCCCTACCGACAATGTACAGCGCTCTCTCCACCTTCAATACCTCCAATACTTCAATGTACAATGAAGAAGAATATGAAGAAGACAAAGATGATGAAAATGATTGAGAATAATAATTATTTATTTTTTTTAAATGATGGTACACAATATGCATACACTCAGATGTATACAAGAAGTAAGGAAAGTATGTTGCAACTTTGTACATTTTATACATGCCAACACAAAGAGTGCATTTCTATGATGTTGGCACATGCCCCTAATGAAAAATAAATATACTAAAATGTATTTGAAATACATTTATTTCATGCTAAGTATACTATAAATATAAAACATATTTAAATACTTAATAAAATATCCTGAAATTGTACTTTGGTGTATTAAACTGGTATACTCAAAGTCTGCTAAATTGGAACAACTAATTGTATACTTAATGCACTTTAATTGTGCTAGTTCTGTGGTAGTTTAAGTAGTGCTGAAGTCCAACTAAATATATACTGAAGTATATTTGATTGTGCTAAAGTGGATCCATTGCAAGGATACTTTAGGTACACTTTAAATATCTTTCATTTTAAGACCGGTATTATTAAAATATCTTACAATCCTCATCAATAGTGACATTAAAACACATTTTAGGCTTAATATTAAGACTTGTGCATTGTGCACAAGTAATAATCCAAATAAAGTTAAATTATTATTTTTATATGAGTAAGTCTCGAGCAATATGTCAGTAATTAGATTTGAACTCTACCCAATATGAAATTAATATATTTTAAACATAATACTTTTAACTAGGTGTGTGTTAAACTAGATTTATATTTATGTATGTATTTTTTTTTGGGGGGGGGGGGGTGGTTCTGTATCATGGGCCCTCATATTTTTCACTGACCCACATGTTAAAGTTGCAGATCAATTGAGTTACAGGATATTCTCTCAGGGGTCGAAAAGGAGGTATTTACCTCAACCAAAATAAAAATTGTTTCATGACAATCTAATGATGGACAGCATTATCAACACACAGTAAAACAACCTTGCATTAGAGCACAGACAGATAGTGAGAGCGGGATCGGGTCAGAGCAAAGTCATCCGAGCTCTATAATAACCAGTAAATGCAGTGCATGCATCCATCAGTGAGGCTGGTTTCGGGGTAATGATGGTGGGCTCTGTAGGGAGAGGGTGACTGGCTAAGGGCAACATGACTTGTATTACCCCTCCACTTACATCAACCACACTAAATGCAATCATAACATTCCACTGTACAGTAATGACACCACCAGCTACCTCCCTGGTGTTGTGTGTATGAGGGGGCTACTGGCTGCTCATTTTTCCGCGCCAGGTACATTCGAAATA
>CM049799.1:12304881-12396467 GCA_027422405.1 Ptychobarbus kaznakovi
ACCAGCTTATTGGTGGAGAGGAGACAGAGTAATGAAGCCAATCAGTTATGGGATGATTAGGAGGCCATGGATGGTCAGAGGCCATGGGCTAGTTTGGCCAGGATGCCGGGGTAACACCCCCTCCTCTTTGCGAAGGACATCCTGGGATTTTTAATGACCACAGAAGATCAGGACCTCGGTTTAACGTCTCATCCGAAGGACGGTGCTTTTTTCCAGTATAGTGTCCCCCCTTCACTATACTGGGGCATTAGGACCCACACAGACCACAGGGTGAGCACCCCCTTCTGGTCTCACTAACACCTCTTCCAGCAGCAACCTATTTTCCCAGGAGGTCTCCCATCCAGGTCTGACCAGGCTCAACCCTGCTTAGCTTCAGTGGGCAACCGTCTTGGGCTGCAGGTGATATGGCTGCCGGTTAGAGTCTATAGTTTCAAAATTGAAAGCAAAAAGAGAATGGTCTAACATTAGATTTGTGAAATGAATTATGCTACATAATACATCTCTGAATGAAACAAAAAGGGCAGACGGGCTGAATGAGATGCACATTCACTCTCTGAGAGCATGTGGTGCTTATGGAACAGCAGGGATACAACGTTTCCTTGGTTACTGCTGTAAACAAAGCAGCACTACACTTATAAAATGCTATATTAATATGCATTGTATGGAGTTAAGATGAAAAGAAACGTTTATGAAGCCAGTCGGTTGCCCTCAGAGATACAGTTGTTTAAACCCCCACCCCCAGTTTAGTATTTACAATTTTATTCCTGTGTTTTGTCTTTTGTGCATCGTGAACAGTGAGCTTGATCAGACTGCTACTATATGTTTTCTCTTCTTTGTGTTCATCTTCAGCATATCTGGCCTCTGTTAACAGCCATTTGGAGTTGGTTTATTTGCCCAGTTAAAGAGAAAGTTGTGTTTTATTAATAGCTCTAGAAGTTCTTTAACCATAAGTCAGAAGTGTATGCAGTTAACATGGATCTCCTCTCAATTCACAACATTGTCTATGTTGCTTAGCTACTTGTACCAGCATGCCGTTTTTTTTTATTCATACCGTTTGTGAAATTCAAACAGGTTTACCGTTTGAACTGGTATATCACCCAGCACTACTGTTGATGCAGTTGTGTTGGGCCTGATTGCTAAGAGCAATGCAATTATCTTATAAAATACCAGCAAGAATGCAGGGCGGAGACTTAGTTCATTGGCTGTTCATTAGATTTTGAGATGTGAGCTTGCAGTCAATTGTTCAAGGGGCAGGTTTTAAGCAGACTAAAAGATTACAGAAGTCTGGCATATATCTCCAGAGAGAAATCTGTCACCTTCAAGAAGGAAGATCGAGTTTGGATTAAACATTACAACAAAACATTAAACATTACAAAAAATAAATAATAATACAAATAAACATACACATGGCTGAATCATTCACAATAAGATCCATAAAATACAAAGCATATAGCAAATTTACATTTCATGTTGACTTTAGTTACTTTGCAATAACTAGAAAAAAACCTTTTGAAAAACACTGTTTCAATGCAAATAGACTACAGTCTCTCAACTATTTTCAATGACTATGCCACTAATGTCATACATTCCTGATCTGGAAAAGAAGGATCAGCATGACAATCTGAGTGAAAAGTCTTGTCAGCTCACTGACCTCTCCTCTCTGATCCGCCGGACTCTCTCTGCTCTTTCCTTCTTGTCTTGTTCTTCTTGAGCCTTCTGCTCAGCTGTATCTTTTTGCACACGCTCTGAAATTGCCTCGTAGTCCTTGGCAATGTTATTCAGGAGCCAGTTAAGGCCATTCTTGATGGATTTGTCAACCTTCTTACCATAACCTAGCACTGCAGAACAGGGTTCCTGAGAGTAGAGGAAACAATGTTTAGCTCAGTTTTATATGACTGGTTTGCAAGATTTCTGCAAAGAGAATGTGATGATTTTGATACCATTTGAACCTCTTTAAAGCAAATAATACAGTGTCACACAGAAGTGAGTACATCCCTTACATTTTTGTAAATATTTTATACCTTTTCATGTGACAAAACTGAAGAAATTATACTTTGCTACAATGTAAATTAGTTGAGTGTACAGCATGTATAACAGTGTATATTTGCTTTCCCCTCAAAATAACTCAACACACAGCCATTAATGTCTAAACTGCTGGCCACAAAAGTGAGTATACCCCTAAGTGAAAATGTCAAAATTGGGCCCAGAATGTCAATATTTTGTGTGGCCACTATTATTTTCCAGCACTGCCTTAACCCTCTTGGGCATGGAGTTCACCAGAGCTTCACAGGTTGCCACTGGAGTCCTCTTCCACTCCTCCATGACGACATCACAGAGTTGGTAGATGTTAGAGACCTTGCGCTCCTCTACCTTCAGTTTGAGGATGCCCCACAGATGCTCAATAGGGTTTAGGTCTGGAGACATGCTCCGCCAGACCGTCACCTTTCCCCTTAGCTTCTTTAGCAAAGCAGTGGTCATTATTATGTTGGAATACTGCCTTGCGGCCCAGTCTCCGAAGGGAGGGGATCATGCTCTGCTTCAGTATGTCACAGTACATGTTGGCATTCATGGTTCCCTCAATGAACTGTAGCTTCCCAGTGCCGGCAGCACTCATGCAGCCCCAGACCATGACACTCCCACCACCATGCTTGACTGTAGGCAAGACACACTTGTCTTTGTACTCCTCACGTGGTTGCCGCCACACATGCTTGACACAATCTGAACCAAATACGTTTATCTTGGTCTCATCAGACCACAGGACATGGTTCCAGTAATCCATGTTCTTAGTATGCTTGTCTTCAGCAAACTGTTTGCGGGCTTTCTTGTGCATCATCTTTAGAAGAGTCTTCCTTCTGGGACTAGAGCCATGCAAAACAATTTGATGCAGTGTGCAGCGTATGGTATGAGCACTGACAGGCTGACCCCCCACCCCTTCAACCTCTGCAACAATGCTGGCAGCACTCATACATCTATTTCCCAAACACAACCTCTGGATATGACGCTGAGCACGTTCACTAAACTTCTTTGGTCGACCATGGCGAGGCCTGTTCTGAGTGGAACCTGTCCTGTTAAACCGCCGTATGGTCTTGGCCACAGTGCTGCAGCTCAGTTTCAGGGTCTTGGCAATCTTTTTATAGTATACGCCATCTTTATGTAGAGCAACAATTCTTTATTACAGATCCTCAGAGTTATTTGCCATGAAGTGCCATGTTGAACTTCCAGTGACCAGTATGAGAGAATGGCCGTTTCTCAAACAGAAGGCTGCATCCTCTGTAGGTTGCATTTGTAGGCTGCATACGTCATAAAGAAGATATTATTTTAGAATATTAACAGTTAAACATTTTACCATTAAGTGCAAATTGTTGTAATATGCTTTTGACTCGCAAATGTAATGCTCAGTTAACTGAAATAAACCAGCTTTATGACGTATGCAGCCTACAAATGTGACCTACAGAGTGTGCAGGCTTCCGTTTGAGAAACGGCCAGTGAGAGCGATAACACCCAATTTAACACACCTGCTCCCCATTCACACACGAGACCTTGTAACACCAATGAGTCACATGACACCGGGGAGAGAAAATTGCTAATTACTTAGGGGTGTACTCACTTTTGTGGCCAGCGGTTTAGACATTAATGGTTGTGTGTTGAGTTATTTTGAGGGAACAGCACATTTACACTAATACAAGCTGTACACTCACTACTTTACATTGTAGCAAAGTGTCATTTCTTCAGTGTTGTCACATGAAAATATATAATAAAATATTTACACAAATGTGAGGGGTGTACTCACTTCTGTTAGATACTGTAAATAAATAAAGACTCAGAATTTACTCTGTGATTAAAAACTCACCAACTGATAAATAAAAACTGCTGAAATATCAACTCACAATCTGACAGAGGCATTTATTCTCGTTGACAAGCTTCTCCAATGACAGGGTCTCAATGATATCTGCTTCAGACAATGCCCCATCTCGGTCCTGTTTATTAGCCAGTCTGCAAGCCAATCAGAATAAGGAAAGAGCTGGTCACTAGGTGTGCAGGTCACTAGGTAAGCTGTCACAAACAAATGACCTGAGGTTGGCACTTGAGGTGGACTGAATAATTAGCCTTGTGTTAAATAACACTCTTGACTTATTAGCACACTTAACAAGCTATATTTAGTCAAGGACTTCATCTGCTGCTCACTCCCTCAGTTAATTGGACCCACTGCAGCTTGTTAATGCCCCGACAGATAGACAGATGATCTATTGCACATTTATTGCACACCGCTCTGTTGCACTTGGACTAGAGGCAGGAATTATGTGAGGATGTTCTTCACTGATTACAGCTTGACATTCATCAAAGCCTCCAGGCTCATCAGCAAACTCAAGGTCCTGGCTCTAAACTCCTTCGTATTTCTGGCAGGCAGGCAATGATGGTGAAGGAGGGCTGTAAACATTATCAGCAACCATTTAAATATGGGTGTTCCCCAGGGTTCTGTTCTGAGCCCGTTTCTACTCTCCATTTTACGCACACAGGTCTGAGTTTTTATGGAGTTCCAGCTTCATCATGGTTTTTGCGGATGACACAGTTTTGGTGGGTCTAAGGCTAGTTGCATAAACGTAGCCTCTATGTTAAAACTGTGTCTTAAGTAGTAGTCTGACAACCTAGCAGCCAAAGAGGTAATGAGTAGAGCTGTCAAAATGGCTGAAAAGCTCAATTTAGATTTTGTACTTAAATATTATCAATATTCAAATTATATTTGAATTTAAAAAGCATAATTTCTTTGAGAGAAGGGGTTTCTCTTCTGAGGCCACAAGAGGGCGCATCGAGCAAAATATTACTAATGCACGTTTCTATAAAGCAATAAAATGACACGACTATCTTTGAAAAAAGTGCATAATGTTTAAATTAATGTTTATGAACCATTTATAATTACTTAATTAATTAGCTTAAACATTTACAAGCAAAACAGCATTATGAATGTATATATAGCCTAGTTTAATACAAAGGACTGAAAACCAATCACAGAGAGTACTTTTTATTTAAAAACATGAGATGCAGTGCAAAATCCCCATAAAGTCTCGAGACATGTTTTTTTTTAAAGTTGAACTTACAAATCATTTTTCATGGCTTTCAAAACTTGCAGCTCTCTTCTGCAAGACGTGTGTGCAACGGTGATAGATGTTAAAATATAAATTTTGCTGAAATGTTTGTAGTTGGACATTTAAACCTACAAGTAAGTGTATTTGTATGATAGCACTAACTGTAACGTGACTGTAATACATATAATGTAATACGGTAATCAAAATAGCCTTTTTATTAAATTAGCCTAGGCTAATTGCACCCAGCGCTGAGCGGAGTGGCAATAGGCACATTAGAGGCTGCTTGCGGGGTGGTCCAGCGTTAGCGAGACTCGGGCCCCACCTCTTTCTGTCTGGCTGATCAGGAGGACTTCTGAGGCGCCGGATCCAAGGCGATCTTGGGCCGGGGTCCTTGGCGCTTCGGGAAGGGGTAGCGTCATGCCGAGTATGAGCGCCCTCTATCCCGCCGACCCTCAGGAGGTCGGGGCTCAGGGGTGGCTGGCGTTGGCTTAGCTGTCTGCTGAATCGGCGTGGGTCTAGGGTGACTGGAAGCAGCAGAAGAGCTGGTGCGTTTCGGGAGGAAGTGTCGCATCGCTTGAGACATCTTCTGAGCCTCCGTGAAGCATTCCGCAAAGCCCTCCACAGCTGGTCCAAACAGGCTGCCTGACGAAACCGGAGCGTCGACGAAGGGAAACTTGTCCGCCTCTTTTATCTTCGTCATCGTGAGCGAGAGGTGGCGCTCTAATACTATCAGGCTGGACATCGAACACCCGATGGCCTGGGCGGTGGCTTTGGTGGCATGTAGAGCCAGGTCTGTCGCTCTCCTCAGGTCCCTGAGTGAAGCTGCATCTAGACCGGCTTCCTCACAGGCGAGCATCTTAGCCTGGAAGACCTGGAGCACAACCATAGAGTACAGCGCTGAAGCCGCTTGTCCAGCCGCCGAGTAGGTGTGTCCAAGCGAGTGCAGATGTGGCTCTGCACGGCTTGGACGGATGGAGTCACTCTCTGAAAAGAAAGCTATCCTCGAGCGCAGAGAGGCAAGACTGAAACTCTCGCAATGAGAGCAGTCAGTCCCGCTGAGCGCAGCGTCAGCGTGGGATTTCCCCAAGCATGACACACACTCAGCGTGAGTGTCATCAGCGTGCAGGGGAGACCTGCACGTCTTACAATGACGGTGCGGCATTTGCAACAACGCCACGCTAAATTTGCTCTTTTAGTGAGGCTCTTAGATCGTCGCCGGATGGCGGCTGGGGATCGACCGAATCTGAAAGCTGGTCGCTGCAAGAGGTCCAATCCGGCTGCTGAGGCATTTCAATGGTGGATCTCGGCCTCAGCGAAGAGTCAGCGAGGAAGGGTCTTCGTCGCTGAAGAGAAGAAATCTGAGATGCGGCGGCAAAGCGGCCGCTTATATAGCCAGATGCCCCGGGCTGCATAGCCATAGGTTCGCGCGCCGCCGCCGAGCCATTGCTTTGTTTTTTAGTACTGCACAAACCAATGGACGTGCAGTTACACTGCGTGATTAAAAAAGGATTCAGTTGAAAAGGAAAAAATAAGTTTCTCCCATACAGCGTCTCTCGACGCAGTATGAGTGAAATATTGAAAGGGAACTGTGTATATATAGTATTTATAAAGTTTTAGCTTTTAGTTTTGGATCACTTTTTAGTTGTTTTAATACTACAATTGATTGCTTCTGTTGTCCTCATTTGTAAGTCGCTTTGGATAAAGGCGTCTGCTAAATGACTAAATGTAAATGTATTGTAATGTTAAGTCTAGACATTAAGTTACGTTCAACAGCAAAAACATGTCATGTTTTGAAAACTTACACTAATACAGGTTTGCCTGCAATACGAGGGTGCCGGAGAACCTCAGCCACTGTGTCTCTGGTCTCCTGGATCCTTTGAACATCACTGGAGTCCACAACAAAGACCACTCCGTAAGACTCAGAGTAGTAGTTTTTCCAAATGCCGCGGATACGCTTCCCACCACCCAGGTCGAAGATTGTGACCTCAAACTTCCCCTGCTTTAGGTCCACCTTTGAGAAGCCCACTGTAGGTGCTACATCTAAAGGACTTTCTATGACAGTCACAGAAATATACACCTTGTGAGATCGATCTGGGACTACATAAAACATGCTCCAAAAATATTAAGATGAATATTTACCTCCCTGGATTCCTCTGACAGTAGCGGTTTTTCCAGCATTGTCCAGTCCAACCATTACTAATGTCACCTTCCTGCAAGAGCACAGATACAGCTTAATTTCATTATGTGTCTCCAAAAGACCTCATTAAGGTGAAGGCAGTCCTTCTAATATTTTTTTCTTCTGTTAAACACTTGAGGTGCACTCAGGTTTAGGGCTGAATGATTAATTGCATTTACGATAATATCGCGATATGAAAAAACACGATTTTTCAACCGCAGAGGCTGTGATTACACTGTCACGTGACACGCGAGAGTAATGGGCGCGTTCGACTTTAAGCGGCGCTGCATAGAATGGTCAGTGTATGACATCAAAGTACCGCGAGAGCCATTCGAAAGCATATGAACCATCTGCTCTCTTATCGCTCTCTCGGTACTTTGATGTCATACACTGACCATTCTGCGCAGCGCCGCTTAAAGTCAAACGCGCCTATTGTATGACGATCGTATGACATCAAAGTATGGCGAGAGAAAGCATTAGGAGACGTCCGTTCTCCTATAGCTCTCGCGGTACTTTGATAACACCACACACACACCGATCTGTCTAGCTGTGCTGCTCCAAGTCCAACACATCTAAGCAGTCTTCAGAGGAAGCATCAAGTTGGCACGCTGCTATGTTGCCAAGTCCGCAGTTTTCCACGGGTTGTTTTCATGTCCGGCGTCCTGACATTTTATCCTACCCGTCAGATTTTCCTACCTCGGCTTATTGCGCATGCGCGCATCAATATTGCATCCTTTTTCTCACGCTGAACAACAATATTTAATGTATCTGAATTACTGTAAGGGTAGATTTAGGGTTGGGGTTGGTGTATACATTAATAAAACACAATCTAATAGGTAGAAAAAATATTTATTGTTGGTTTCCGGTACTAGATGTATCCTTTCTATCCACAACCACGAATATAACAAGTAATTTACTGTATGTGCATTACTGTAAGAGTAAGTTTAGGGTTGTGGTAGGTGTACAAATTAATAAAATATAATTTAACAGGTAGTATTTTTCGTTGTCGAATTGTACTACCCACTGTTTTAATGGGAGGTAGGAAAATCTGACAGGGTAGGACAAATCGACAGAACACGGGCTCTCACCAATTATCATCCCTGTTTTGATTCCAGCTAATCAATTTGATGACTAAATGACCAAAAAAATCTTAAGCACCACCACCAGAATATGACGCAAACCTGTAATAATTAAATATGTTAAACAACACAAATATATCTAATCTCATTTTATTAACCAATGTGTTTGCTGCTGACCTTTGATAATCCAGTTCAAACATACTAAAAAGCAAAAAATACTTTAGATAAACTAACAATTGTGCTTCGTTGTTGTTGTTTTTTATTGCTGAAGAGTGTTGAACTTTATTTTTCTGTGTTCTACTGTACAGACGTGAATTTACTTTTCCTTCAGCCTGAGGTTTATTCATTACACTTTTTGTTGTGAAAGGGCTTTTACATTTGCTATAAATATAACTTCTTGTATTAAAAACAAACAATCAAGCCCTGCTCATATTTAAAAAGTAACGTGAAAGTAACGCAAAAGTAATGTAACGCTTTCCATTAAAAGTAACTAAGTAACATTATTAGTTACTTTTTTAGGGAGCAACACAATATTGTAATGCATTACTTTTAAAAAGTAACTTTCCCCAACACTGTCTATCATCATATAATGCCAGAGGTGGTCAGTAACGAAGTAAAAGTAATTCGTTACTGTACTTAAGTACATTTTTCAAGTATCTGTACTTTACTGGAGTAGTTTTATTTTGAGCAACTTTTACTTTTGCTTCACTACATTCCAAAGCATAAGATCGTACTTTTTACTTCACTACATTTCATAAAACATATCGTTACTCCTTATAATACATCACGTGCTCCGAGACGCAGAAGCGGTGTCTGATTCAAGAACAAACTGATTCTTTTCAATGAACCTGTTAAATCGGTTCGCAGATTGCAACAAACGATTCATTCACGAATTGGAATGATCCGATTGCAGCTGTTTTCGAGTCGAAAACTCACTGATTCAAATGAACCGTTTAGAGCGAGTCTCCAGTGAACTGAACTCACAAGTAAAGAACCGGGAGATCTTGTGAGCGCGCGCGACTGATGCTGTGAAAAGTAAGTTACTAACTGTCAGTTGTTTGTGAACTAAATCTGCTGTAAAGGGTGATCTATTTAAGCCCAATGAAATGCTTGAATGCAGACAGATCAACGTCAGTGTCTATGTTTTAGGTCAAAAAACAAAACATTAAAATAACACAGATTAAATAAAATAACTCATGCACGTTCATATTCCCCGCTGCTGTAACGTTAGCAGTTTTATTAAAATACTATACGCACTTAGCCCTATATGACGTCTGTTTTTATATTGTTTATCAACAGTATACATTTTTATATTGTTTATAGATCATCTAGCCGAGTAGACATATATGAATATTTCTTCATAACCATGCTGAAAATAAGTAAATATTGTTAGCTGATGCTAACTGTCTAGCTAACAAGCTTGCAGGCCTAAGTTGAGGACATTTTTTGATATAAAGTCCAATATTTTTTATTCAGCCACAGATAGATTACATCTGAGGTAAAAAGAAAGCATGTGATGTTCAGAACATGCTAACTACAGTAATTATCAGAGTGGGAAGTGATGCCCTCTGGGGGCATTTGGACAGGAGTGTTTTTACATCACAGACAAGGTTTGAGAAGAAAAAAATCATTATGAAACTATAATTATATTTTCCTTAAAATGTTCTTCCTAACTTCAGGCCTTATTCATTTCATATATAACTGACGTTCTGCAAAACAACAAGCTTTAAAACACTTTATTCTTACTGGTGTAAATTAGATGGTCAAATCTGTTTTCTCTCATGTACATCGCAGTGTAAGCTTCACAGTGACTACATCACTCTCATCAACGTAGTCCATATCAACAACAAAATATATATCTTGACTCCATATAGTGGTTATTTTGAGAAAATCCCAAGTATTTTTGAACAGTAGGATTATAAAAATATGTGCTAATATAAAATTAAACTAAGTAGTCTATATAAAATTGCAAAATAAATCTATCTATCAGTAACTTTTTTACTTAAGTACATAAAAAATCGCGTACTTTGTCGTGCTCACTCGAGTAAAATTGAAAAAGCAGTACTTTACTTTTTACTGGAGTAATATTTTATTATACGTATCTGTACTTTTACTCAAGTACTTGATCTGTGTACTTTGTCCACCACTGTATAATGCTAAAATTATCATTATATAATATTATAATGTTTGACTGACTGATGCTATGTGAGATATAAAAAACTGCTATTTTACAAACATAAACTTTATATATTTATATATATATTAGTATATCAGATAATTAATATTAATATGGTGAGTAAACTAAAATAAATTACAAGCCAATGGAGATTCAATTGCCAAGGTGTCCATAGAGGAGTGTTAATATTTGCAATAATCAATTGAATTTGATAGGTGTCGCTCACCATTGTCCCACAGAAACATTAAAATAGTGTAGATTAGTGTACAATGTTTTATAATAATAATTTATTCTATTTAGTGACCATTTATTCATTTAACACTTAATACTGGCATCTAGTTTTTTTATATATTTTAACCCTTTTTTAAAAGTAACAATAGTTACTTTCCCTGGTAGTTAGTTTATTTTGTAATGATGTAACTATTTATGAGAAGTAACTAGTAATATAACTAATTACTTTTTTTAAGTAACGTGCCCAACACTGCACACTATACAATGATTTATTGCTTGTCTTTGTTGATTAATAAAGAATATAAAGAGCTTTGAAAAAAATCGCATATTAAATCTCAATTGCAATATTGGTTAAAAAAAAATCGCAATTAGATTATTTTCCAAAATCGTTCAGCCCTACTCAGGTTAGAATGTGACATTAAGGTCAACGGCAAGAAAGCGAGAACATGGAAAAAAAAAAAGATTTCTTGTTTAAAACACCTGTCAAGTTCATAGACAAATACTTAATGTATTCAAGAATAAAAAAAAAATAACTTTTATACTTTTTTAATCATTTTCAAGAAAAGGAATTGTTTAAGTTCAAAAAGGTTTAAAATAACTAAAAAAATGTTATGTGTTGTAACCACCAAGTTAAAAGTAATAGGCTAACATTTTTATACCTTTGATACATGTGACTTTATCATAATTATTTTAAAAATATGTTTTATTTATTTATTTGTTTGTTGCTTTTTTATTTATCATGAATTTATTTCACCATTTCAAGGTTTTTGAAGAGTTGCACCAATTATTAATTCATTTATTTATTATTTAGCTAGCATGATGGTCATATTTTTTTCTTTTTTTTCTTTACGTCCAAAAAATTTCAAAATGATTTTTAAATACAGAAATTAAAACCATGCAAATCACAGAAAAGGTGTATTCATTGCACTCATTAATGAGTTCATACAGGCAGCTTTGAACTTTTTGACATTTAATCAATCTTGACATTAAGTTACGAACAGCTGTCAGCTATACAACCTAAGCCTGCATGGTAATACATCATCTCTTGACTGGCAAAAGCACACAGGGATGAAGAGGATGATTCAGCACACACAAATACAAAGTAAATAATGTGGCCTTTTCCAGCAATAATGATGTCAATAATATTCAATAAATTAAATGATTATCTGTCCGGGGCTGTAGAGTCACAGCTGCTACAAGGCTTCCAGTGGAGGCTTATAGGCATAATAAGACATCTGTGGAGTAACAAAAATACCCAAAATTGACATGGGATTTCTGCTCACCATCATCAACCTATGCTTCATTCTTAAACAAACTCTGCAGTCACCACGGATGAACATATGAAAACACAAGGTCCATACAGCTACCAACACACACACACACACACACACACACACACACACACACCACAAACAAACAGATACTTAACTGCGGCATTTGCGCCGCAGGGACATCAAGCGCACTATCCAGGTGACAGTTCTCTGCAACCAGGAGGCCTTCATCAAGACTGGGAAATAGATCAAGATGATGGCTAGCTTTCCCTTGACTTCGGTTGTTATTGTCGATACACACACACACACACACTCACTTTTGTTTTTCCTGGCCTCTGGTCAGCTCTGTATCTGAGGGATTAGCTGGGGATTTCGACTTACCCAACAAGATCAGTGACAGGGTGCTAGAGGACATGCTACGTTCAACCAATGAAATTAAGACAATAACTTAGAGACTTATCCGTCACCTCTGGGCTCAGGAGCTGTCACGGAGAGTAACAGTCTCCATAACAACGCTGGTGCTTTTAAGGCCTGACTTCTACACTTCATAGTTCATATAGACCGATTCTTGTGTCTTACACTTTAGATTACAGAACAAGCAATGTTTGCAGTGTTCCTGCATGGCTTTGACCAAAAGATGTCGCTAGCGTGCCGTCACTTATGCATTGCGCATGCGTGGAGTAAGTCATTATTTCGAGAAAGTTTCTCATTATTATGAGAAAGTTTCTTGTTATTTCAAGAAAGTTTCTCGTTATTTCGAGAAAGTATCTTGTTATTACGAGATGTGAAGTCGTTATTTTGAGAAAGCTTCATTATTTCGAGAAAGTATCTTGTTATTACGAGATGTGAAGTCATTATTTTGAGAAATTTTCTCATATTTCGAGAAAGAACTTGTTATTTCGAGAAAGTTTCTTTATTTGAGAAAGTTTCTCATTATTTCGAGAAAGTATCTTGTTATTACGAGATGTGAAGTCATTATTTTGAGAAATTTTCTCATTATTTCGAGCAAGTATCTTGTTATTACGAGATGTGAATTATTATTTGAGAAAGTATCTTGATATTACGAGATGTGAAGTCATTATTTTGAGAAATTATCTCATTTTTTCGAGAAAGTATCTTGTTATTACGATGTGAAGTCATTATTTTGAGAAAATGTTTCATTATTTCGAGAAAGTATCTTGTTATTACGAGATTGTGAAGTCATTATTTTGAGAAATTTTCTCACTATTCGAGAAGTTTCTTGTTTTACAGAAGTGAGTCATTATTTCGAGAAAGTATCTTGTTATTCGAGATGTGAGAATTTTGAGAATTTTCTCATTATTTCGAGAAAGTTTCTTGTTATTACGAGATGTTAAGTCATTATTTCGAGAAAGTATCTTGTTATTACGAGATGTGAAGTCATTATTTTGAGAAAGTTTCTCATTATTTCGAGAAAGTATCTTGTTATTACGAGATGTGAAGTCATTATTTTGAGAAATGTTCTCATTATTTCGAGAAAGTATCTTGTTATTACGAGATGTGAAGTCATTATTTCGAGAAAGTATCTTGTTATTACGAGATGTGAAGTCATTATTTTGAGAAAGTTTCATTATTTCGAGAAAGTATCTTGTTATTACGAGATGTGAAGTCATTATTTTGAGAAAGTTTCATTATTTCGAGAAAGTATCTTGTTATTACGAGATGTGAAGTCATTATTTTGAGAAAGTTTCATTATTTCGAGAAAGTATCTTGTTATTACGAGATGTGAAGTCATTATTTTGAGAAAGTTTCATTATTTCGAGAAAGTATCTTGTTATTACGAGATGTGAAGTCATTATTTTGAGAAAGTTTCTCATTATTTCGAGAAAGTATCTTGTTATTACGAGATGTGAAGTCATTATTTCGAGAAAGTATCTTGTTATTACGAGATGTGAAGTCATTATTTCGAGAAAGTATCTTGTTATTACGAGATGTGAAGTCATTATTTTGAGAAAGTTTCATTATTTTCGAGAAAGTATTATGTTATTACGATATGAATTCATTATTGAAGTTTCATTATTTCGAGAAGTATCTTGTTTATTACGAGATGTGAAGTCATTATTTTGAGAAAGTTTCATTATTTCGAGAAAGTATCTTGTTATTACGATATGTGAAGTCATTATTTTGAGAAAGTTTCTCACTATTTAGAGAAAATAAATAATTATTATGAGAAGATAAGTCATTATTATGAGAAAGTTTCTCATTATTTTCAGAAAGTTTCTCTTTATTACGAAATTTTATCTTTATTACGAGATTTTCTCATTATTTTGAGAAAGTTTCTCATTATTACGAGAAAGTTTCTCATTATTACGAGAAAGTTTCTCATTATTACGAGAGTTTCTCATTATTACGAGAGTTTCTCATTATTACGAGAAAGTTCTCATTATTTCGAGAAAGTTTCTCATTATTATGAGAAAATAAGTCATTATTTTGAGAAAAGTCATCATTTTGAGATAAGCCATCTCATTATTTCGAGAAAGTGTCTCATTATTATGAGAAAATAAATAATTATTATGAAAGAATAAGTCATTATTATGATATAGTATGTCGTTATTATGAGAAAGTTTCTCATTAGGGAAATCATGGCCAATTGGTTAGAGTTGGACTCGTAATCGAAAGGTTGCAAGTTCGAATCTCGGGTCGGCAGGAATTGCAGGTGGGGGGAGTGAATGTACAGCGAGCGAGCTAGGTACCGAACCCCCAACGGCTCCCCGGGCGCCGCAGCATAAATGGCTGCCCACTGCTCCGGGTGTGTGTTCACTGCTGTGTGTGTACACTTTGGATGGGTTAAATGCAGAGCACGAATTCCGAGTATGAGTCACCATACTTGGCCGTATGTCACGTCACTTTCACTTTTATATTTTTTATCAAGGTGGCGGAAACAGGCTTCCATAATAAAGAGAACAGAATGTTAAATTGCTTTGTAAATATTAAAACTGTATTTTATTTAACTTTTATTTATTAAAAAAACAATACAATAATCATTTCCAATCTGTTTTCCCCACAAAATGATGCATTTTGAGAGTTACACACTGCACTTCCCATTGCAACACAAAATTATAGTAAATATGTCTAAGATAACGTTACTTGGTGTGTGGTCACTTTCATCAGCCAAATTTTATGTTTGTTGCCAATAAATAAACAGTGACTTGAAATATAAAGAGGGCAGTAACACAGGTTAAGGTCAAAACTATGCCAAAAAATATGGCTTATTGAATTTGGGACCACTGCACAAATTCAGGTAGCATAACGTTACACAATTGCAGTGTAAGAGCTCACTGAAACAAGTAACTAAATACTTAACAGTCTCCCAGACACAAACATGAGACGAAAGCTGTAACTAGACTCACCTTGCAGGTTCTCTCCATCGTTTCAACCAGTTGCAGCAGTTCGCCATCAGATTGAACATTTCACCGCAAGTGCTTGAACTGGGATTTATTATTTCATGACCGCCGTTTTGGCTGATTACTGACGTTCCGGACAGATTTTCTTTTCTTCGTGTTTTCGACTAACCCGTTATTTGCTAGCACGCGTTTTTCTGCCTATCCGAGTGATTCGTAAAGATTTGATTACAGACATGTTATGTTTTCTAGTAGAGAATTAAGGGACAAAATAAACTAAAAATTATAAACCAAGACAAATGCTCTAATTAGCAGACGGTCACTTACAATACTGACCATACAGTTTAGTTTCATTTTGCTCACTAACATTACCCGAATCAATGTAGCCTCACTGAAAAGCTAACCAGTTAGCTACTGGTTAGCTAACATTACTTGCGATACATTAAACTGTTAAATTACATACCATGTCATTAGAAATGAAATGTCATTAGATAATAAATATGTATACCGCTTTGAAACTGTCCCCGCAAGAACGTTTTTTTTAGCTAGAAATAAATGTATTGGCATAACGGTTAGCTCGCTAGTTGTGCGCTTTGTTTACCAAGCTGAATCTGGCTGCTATGGCTGCAGCCGCGATTACGTCGAGGTTGCCAAGGGTTTAGAAATTGTATGGTATAATGACATTTTGAGGGGGAAATGCATAAAACTATAATTTTAGGATTTTGGCATGTGCTTTACACATACAGATTATAATTTTACACAAAAGCACTTAAAAAGGTACGGTGTCGATCAAAGCTGCCCGAAAAAAATCAGTACAGAAAACATTTATTTGGCAACAGCTATGATAAAACTTGACCTAACAGTGAACAGCGCCTCCGGTGGACGGAGACGCAGCAAACTGTAGTTAATTTTTACCACATAACAAACTGAGAAAATTAAAACATGTTGTGCAAGTGCTAACGATATACGATACAACAACTGTATACAATAAACCAACCAACAAAAACAACTACCCTTCAAATTTGTTTATTAATCAGAACAAAAAAAATCTCTTGATATATAAACCCAGTCACCCAATCCAATCATATACTATTTAAACTCTTCAAACATTTACAGAAGATACAAAAAAAGAGAATAAATAAGACTGTTAATCAATGGAACAGCTATAATCATGCCTCTGTCTGAGACACAAATTAGTCCTCCCCTTACAATGTTCTTGAGTTTAGAGAGAAGTCATTTAGAATTTCATGAATGTTCAATGAGGCTTTGTGGCACATATACACTCCTCCATTAACAGGAGAATCTGCTGTCTTAAAAACTAGGCCTTTCCAGCAGCACCAGTTATAGGCTGACAATTCATTAAACTTTCTCAACCAAAGTCCAAGTCCTTCATTTAAAGACTTAATGTCTTTAATTCTTCCCAAGTGTCCACTGACTTAAACATAAGCAAGTTAATGACATTTGCAAAATATGCAATTAGTAACAATTTTAAAAGTTTCACATATTAAGTCTTTTCAAAATAATAAAAGAACATATTTAGAGTGTGCTTGCAATACTTAAAGTGGCCTACGAGTCTCCAATCCAGTAATTCTGCTCAAAAAGCACAATGTAACACTGGTAAATACCTGACCCATTGTCTCAAAACAGCCAGGTAACCACCACTTAGCACAACATTTTGTGCTTTTTAGATCAGATATTTACCCTGGCCAACTCGTCTTGTAGTGTCGTGGTCCTTGGTGGCCTCTCATATCCCAGAATTGAAAAGACAAGCAAAATAATGAGAGAACAGGCTAAGCTCTGTGACAGGAAGTGAGGGAGAGTCAAAAGCATCTGTTGTGCATTTTATAGAAAGACAAACTTATTCATTTTCTAGCAAAGATGACAGTCAAGTAAAAAAATAGTCCCAAGTCACAGAAGACTACAACGAGGGATCATTTATTTCCCATGTAGTTCTCAATCTAGATCCATTCGGAGATGCCGTCAAAGATGTTAAGCACACACGTAAGAATGCTGATTGCCCACAGCATCATTTAGCAATTTTCTCAGTAGAGGCTTGTATTTCCAAATTCAGGAGGCACCTGTTGAAAACAAAAACAAAAGTATTCAACAACAAAAATTTAATAACTTGTATACTTAGATTCATAATAAAAAAGGCACTTACTTTCATCATCCGAATCAAAACCAAAGAGGGATGTGCATTTGTCCTTATGTGTCTGCAGCTCTTCCTCACTGTTGAAAGACTGAAAGCATCGAGAGCAGCGCTGCCTGGTAGGCAGTATTTCAGGCTTTGACACAGAGCCTAATAATTTTGAGCCCACCTGGGGTTCCTTCCAGCGTTTTGGCATGCTAATGTAAGACTCATCCAGATAGGCTGAGGGAAGAGGTCGAATGAATTTAGTTACAGGTTTTCCTAAAACCGTTGGTTCCTCCTCTTTAATGGCTGAATCTGAAGGTTTGGGATGAACAACTTCATCACCCTCGCTATGCCCATTAACAAGGCTATGGTTTTTGCAACTGTAGTTTACGGAACCTTTATTGAGGACCAAAGGTTTTTCATCATCATTTTGATTTGCAGGACCCTTCGAATTGGCTGCACCCAGAATCTGTTGACTGACTGAAGAATTTGCTGGTGCCTCCATATTACCTTCTTGGCTTCGAGGGGCTCCATGCCCTGTTGGTTCAGATTCTTTGGGGAATGAATTTTTTCCCAAATTTGTATCGGGTCGATAATGTGTTTTCTCATGCTTATACAGGAGCATACTGCTCTCAACTTGCATAGAGCAGCCAGGAAAGCAGCACATCACTTTCAAGGGATGATGGCCTGACATGTGTTCACTAAGCTCCATACGTGTTTGGTACCTCTCCTTGCAGCCGTAATGGTTGCATGGGAACTTCAGCTCACCTCTGTGGCATGTCACATGGTCAAAAAAATGCTGAGGGTTGAATATCTTTCTGCAACAGAAAAGACATTTTTCCTTTCCAAAGTTGAAAAAGAACACAAGCGCCTTCTTGTCGCCATGGTGGTGAGACAGCACATGTGAAAGGACAAGGATTGACTTTGCACTAAATGTACATATCTCCACAGGGCATCTGACATGCGTTGATGCTCCAGTTCTTTTTCCCTGGAATGGTGTGGAAGGCTGTTTGGGTTTTGGGAGAGTCCCATTCTTATGCCCCATTGGATTAATTTCCTTAATTTCAGTCTTACTGTCTTTGGGTTCCTGCTTCTCAGAACTGCCTTCCGGGCTGTTTTTTATCTTCCTCTTCTTTACATCTTCTCCATCCTCTTTTTGATCTCCATGAGTAATCTTCTTCTTTTTCAGTCCAGAGTCCAGCATTTTATCTTTTCTTTTAAATTTAGTTTTGCTCTTGTCTTTTGTCACTTCTACATTCTCAGATTCAGTCTTGACATTGACTTTCTGACTTTCTACACTCTCAGTTTTCACTTTGCTGTCCTGTGTTAATGAGGTCTGAACCTTTTCATCAAGGGTATTAGTCTCAGGCTCACTCTTCACTTTTCTTTTCTTTCTGATTACTCCATTTACCCTATGAGCTAAGTTGCCCTTGGTATCTGAATGGTTGTCATCTGGGGTTAGTGTTTGCATAGTCTTTGCTCTCTTCCTTACTAGTCCCATTCTGAAAATCTTTTTGTTCTCCTCTATGGACTGAGATCTCTTTGCTAACACACGCTTTCTCTTCATCTTGCAAACTTTCTCCTTTTGTTGTTCCGATGTACTTGGGGGATCTGAATTTTTAACTAATCTTGCCCGCAATCTCACCTTAGGCTCTGAATTTTGCTCTTCCCTGTGCAAATCTGTGATGTTCAAAGTACAGTTTAACCTCATTTTGATGTTTCTAAGCCTATTCTTCCTGGCCGGATTCACACGTTTAAACAGTCTTGTCTGGGAATGTCGCAAGGTGTTCTCAGTGGCATTCTCACAAATATTTTCAATAAAAAGCCCATTCGATTTTTTCAGCTCTTGAATGTGCACTTTAAAATGGATTGACGGGCTGCGCCCATGAGTGTAGCGTTTGTGACAGAACATGCACTTTCTGTCAATCCGATGATGCCACATTGCATGTCGCAGAATGTAAGGGTATTTGGTTTCTTTATTGCAAAGGCTGCAGTTAACTGAAAGCTGGCAACTTGCATCACTTGGGGGAATAAGGTCAGGGACTAGACCATCAACAGCTGCATGCATTTCCGGTGATGTCTCCTCAGGTCTTGGTGACAGCGCTGGCATCTCTGTACTCTCATGCACAATTTTACAAGTGGCAATCTCGCTTTCACTCAAAGTAGCGACTGTAGCATCAGGGAGCATCATCACTTCAGTGAGAACTGGAGGAGCATCCTCATAAAGACCTGTCATGTTTTCTGGTGTACTTTCAGGTACAGGAATGGCGTCAGCTGTGGTAATAGTTGTCACTTCTAGTGGAAGATCAACAGTAGTATTTTCTGGAGGACTAATAGGACTGTAAGGACCATAGTCTGGATATTTGGTGTTTGCATCTTGGGGACTTGATAACTCGTTAACTTTTGGATGTTCAATGAATTCTTTAACTGGCTCAAGAATGGCTTCAGCAAGAGTGGATGTTTCCTCATTTGTAAGTAGGATTGGTGTAGCCTTGATTTCCACAGCATTTTTATATTGTGCAGCAGCTTCAAGGCTTTCTGCTGGTTCACACTGTTGCTCAGCAGACGGTCTTTCTTGTTTGGATTCATTATGGTCCACCTTAACTTCATCTTTGGGTAAACTGTTGACTGATATTTCTTCTAATTCAACTGGTCTTGAATATATGTGGAATTTACGAACCATAGAAAGGCCTTGCTCTTGGAAAACAATCTCCTCTCTCAGCCTTAAGTCCTTTTTCCTACATGGAGTAGATTCTGCTGATAGTAACTCGATAAGAGATGTAGCACTGTCAGACCATTTCGAATTATCTTCAGTCATATGAGGGGTCTCCTTGGAAACCAGTGAGGCCTGGACATCAGAAGAGAGGTCAACTTCATTATCAGGGTAGGAAATTGTAATTTCATTTAATGGCTCCTCAACTGAAATATCCTTTAAAAGATTTGACTGCTTTGGTTTCCTTCCTGGTTTCTTGTCTTGCTGAGGTTCACTGTTTTTTGCTTGGGCAGCCAACTGTTCCAAAAGCCATTGTGGTTTCCTTCCCTTGCGCTTCAGAGTGTTCATATCTGTCTGCCGCGAAAGGAGTCTCTGCCGTCTACTATTAAGTTGCCTGGCATGATTCTTTGCCGAGTCCAATTGCCTAAATGAACGTCGAACGGGAGAGGCCTCCAAATCTTTTACAAGCTGTGTCCCTGGCTTCCTGCCCCGCCTTTTGCCTGGAGGTTTGGAGGATGCTTCCCCTGAGACAGAATTAACCCAAGTTTTCACTGACTCCACTTCCTGTTTTTTTCTATTGGTATGTTTCTCTGCTTTACTGATAGTCCCATGTGTGTTGTCTGCGTAGCACTGACAACATCCTTTCACACAGCAGCTTGGCATCCACTTGTCCCTTTGCATGATTTCACATAAAGCTGCTTTACCAACTTTATCACTCATCAGCTTCAGACAGTTTGTTTCAATGTTGAGAAGGCTCCAGAACTCAGGGTCAAAGTACAGGTCTTTTTTAAGGATCTGGAGAACCTCAAAGCGTACACTGTTACCCACAAGACTGGTGTCTGCATGGTACTCTTGATCAGGGTGAGTATATAGGAAGAACACGTTTTTGTATGACTCAACAGTTCTCTCTAGGAAGAAAACTAGCAGTGCACAAGCCCTACAGACCTCAAGGTCATTAGGGAGCAGGTATGCAATTGTTTTGTAGATAAGAGACTTGGCGACTGGATCATTCCTAACGTCAGTCTGCAAGGCCCGTGCACAAAGTTCCACACAAAACCCCAGGCCATCTTTTCCAAACTGAAAAATAAAACCACAAATGTTATTGCTGTGGTCATTTAAATAAAAAACACTTAAAAAGAACATTTCATAAACACTATTGTACTATAAATATTGATGTGTGTGTTCAGTTCGATTTTTGTCTGTCTACAATTACATGTTTAATACAATGACAAAATATCTTACCTCTGCCAAAATCACCTTCATAAACGGGAAAATCGCTTTAATGTTGGTGGCTGACAGGATCATTATTTTGCATTCCTCTAGGAAGCCCTGCTTGGAGAGGTTCAATCGCAGGTAGAGTCTGCTCCATATGAAGACCAAATCCCTTTATGGGAAAAAAAGTGAAATAAGACTGTGATCCTCTGCCCCTTCAGTACTATCTTCTGGTCAAGGTTGTTACAATGATTGAGTAAAAATACTGAATGCTACAAAAAGGGGCAATACACCCGAACACAATTCTCCTTGTTCATAGAGCTTGAGAGACCCACCAAAGGTAGTACATTTCTCCAATCTGGAGCTTCTGAGATAGGAGGCCTTTACTCATCATCAAAACGGTCTCATCTTTCTCTTCATTCTCCATCATGCAGAGTATCTCTACAGCATCCTTTCCATCGATGTCTGCCATCTTAAAAAAATAAAACAATAGTGTGATCTATGACATTGTTCATCATATTCCAATAATAATCCAATAGATTAAAACTAAAATATTTGGACATTTATAATATCTTTTTAAGACCACTAAACAGAACAGACCAATAAAATGTAAGCCAAGGAATGTGATATTGTATAGTTTGAGGTTATTTAAAGCTTTAGGTAAGTTTATATTAACAGCACACTGCTGTTCTACACAACAGACCACTAGTCAGCATAATGTGATATTTAAAGTTTGCATGGCAATCACCCCACTGCAGTGCCACTTAATTAATCATTATTTCCCATAACTTGTTCAATTGTTCCCTCGGCTTAGTTAAATTGTGACCAAATTGTACTAAATTATCATTATCAGTATTTCACAAATGCAATAGAATATTGGGAGAAACGGTAATATATGAGAGAAGAGACTATCTCTATCCTGGTTGTGTCCCACAGCCCTCTAAATTTCTAGACACTACATTTCTGCTTCCCATGTTCAAGAACTTTGTAATTTAATGCACTTTTAAAGTCTGAATCACATCAAAAGTGTAATTTTTACATCAACCGCTAACTGCTGTGGTTGGCCCCTTTACTAGAACAGTAGTAAAAATTATAAAATGCCACCATCACAGCCCTAATATTGCAATATTTATTTTACAGCAAAATACTTGTTTTGCATGAGACAAATGCATGTGCTTTTCTTTATGTGGACTTTCAATACTAAAAATGTGTTTGCCTTCCCAGTTTAAGAGGCCAACTTCACATTGGCCCTCTTTGCACATGCATTTTTTTTGTACTACATTTTGAATAAATTATCTACCTTTCACCTCACTGTTTCAGCCCTGCACAAGTTCACTGACTGTCTATGTGCAGAGTTCTAGACTTTCAAGAATACTGCCATTATTAATCAATTAAGCCAACACTGCACAATAAGGCTCTTATTTACACCACATGTAAGCTTCGTTAATTATAAATGAGGCATTCCAGTCTTCTTCACCAATCATTTGCAGTGCACATTTGAGGTTACACAATCCAGATACTGAAAAAAGCAGGACGAAAAAAGTTAATTATACATAATATACAACTATTCATACAACTTGCAATCCCTCTTTTTTTTCCTTCACTTAAGCTCAATGGAAAGAGACACACTTGCCATGGACACCAAAAAAATGTCTCTCATCGTTTTTGACTTTTTGATGAAAAATGTATCAGCGATATAACGTTTCATATCGTTCGGTATCGATTATTATTGCAGGGCTCCAGACTAACATTTGAGAGGAGTGGCACCAGCGCCACTAAATTCTACAGATGGTGGTACCAGAATCAGATTTGGTAGCGCTGGGGGTGGTGTGTAGGTCTATTAAAATATAGATTATTTAATCATAAAATTACTATTGTTTTGCATTAATACGTACAGTTACTAATAATATTACATGTGGAAGTGGAAATTAATGACTAGTCGATAAGTCGATAAGTGCTCCTCTGCTGCTGTCTACTGGTTATAATTGTGATTTGATGTATGTTTTACTTTTTACTTAAGTGTTTGTTTACCACAAAGTACATTTTGGTCATCCCATTAAAAATAGCATTCAAATTGTATCATTTTAGAGCTTTAAAGTGCTGGAAATAGTTGTGTGAAATGCTTGAAAATCATTGAAAAGTGCTTGGCTTTCTCTCTAAAAACAGTTGTACAAACCCTGAAATGAATAATGTAATGACCACTCACAAAAATTCCGCACTGGCAGAAAAAATGATCACAAAATGCAACCATTCGGTCGCAGTCTGGAGCCCTGTATTGACATTATTATAACCTTTTTTTTTTAAAACAAAGCATAATAGAAAAAAATATATTTAAGTCAAACACAAAATTAAATTTAAACATATCCTTTCTTATGTTTTCTAAGCAGATTTAATAAGTCTTAAGGAAACTTTTGGCTTGTCTCTCGAGGCCATAGGAAGGAGGGCGCAATGGGCAAAATAATGTAGCCAGGGGTTAAAGTAAAAAAAAACGCAAAGCATGCAATGACTGTGGCAACTTAAATATCTGAAAGGATACTATGGCAAAGTTATTGCTTTCCATATTCAAACTGATTATTTTTCATGAATATATAGTTAACGTGAAGAATGAAAACTTTATCATACACTTGGAAAATTCTGAGCTATATCACCGCTTATTGACACTAGGGCTGTGACAACACACTTAACTCACAAGAGGAGACAAAATACAGATACTTGGGTTCACTAGAACGAGACAATAGTTTAATACTATTTTTTTCTATTAAATGACAAAATGTGTCTTTTAATTACAAGTAGTAAAACAATGCAGTTGTATTTTCAAATATTTTAACTAATCTAGGGCTGTAACTAATGATTATTTTGGTAATCAAGTAATCTACTGATTATTTAGACAATTGAGTACGGATATTTTTTAGTAATAAAAACAGGCCTAAGTGAAAACCAGGCTTTTGTATGACTATTTATATATAAACTAACGATGAGGCAATAATAACTGGCTCAAATAAAATATAAAAAGTAACTGCATGGTTTTATTGAACAACAATGTTAAAATACATAATGTAATATGCCTATACATAATATGAACATAACCAACTGTGCATTATGTATTATAACAAATACCTGTAGAGGGCGCCAACGACTTAGTGACGTTTCACTTTACAGCGTGATTAAATAATGTTTAAATCCATTTCATTTTAATATTTGGCCACATGCAAACTCAGAAACTTTTATTTTGAAATTGCGATGTACAATAAATGGCATATTTAGAAATGGGTTGATGTATTCTCCTGTGTTGGCAAAGGTTTAATGATTTACGTTACACATCTAGTGAGATAATACACAGTTTTCCCAGATGAAAGTTAAGCAATTTTCACAGAATATACAGAGGAATAGTTTAGCCCCTTTCACACATACAGTCTTTACTGGTAAGTTACCATTAAGAGATTACATTTACATTTATGCATTTATCAGACGTTTTTATCCAAAGAGACTTACAGTGGATTCAGGCTAGACATTTTTTTATCAGTATGTGTTGCCTGGGAATTGAACCCACAACCTTTTGCGCTGCTAACGCAATGCTCTACCACTGAGCCACAGGAACATATCATGTGTGAACAGTACCTTTTCAAAAATCCTGGTAAATTTGTTCTGGCAATCATATAGTTCTTATGGTATATATATATATTTCAGAGCTTTGGCATAAAGCTCAGCTGCTTTTGTTTAGTTTTTTTATGGTAATATATGCTATATATATATATGACATCAGAGCTGTTTACCATTGCCCTTTTTTTAATTGCACTTTTTACAACTCTGCTATGTGCTAGAGCTAGATGTCTCATGTTTACAAGAGCAAAACATTGCCCTTTGGAGCTTTTGTTGCGCTTCTCTAGTTATGTTAGTTTGGTTGAGAGAGAAAAGTGCTCCTTGGTTGTGGCTAGAATCCGGGCTATGTTTTTATTAACACTAAACACGTCTCGTGTTTTACAAGAGCAAAAATTCTGAAAATAGCTATTATGTTAGTTTGGTTGAGAGAGAAAGCTGTGCTCCTTGGTTTTGAAAAAAAAAACAGCTGAATTGATGCATTTCTGCTATTAGCTGCGTGCCCTTCTAGCCATCTTCTCTGCCCGCTTTTGCTCCTCTCATGCGCATTTTCTCCTATCATCCGGGAATCTCATGCTCGAAAGTGAGTTGTTTTTTTTGCTAGTGGATTAATTTTTTCCGCAGCCAAACATCGCGGAGCTTTTTTTGGTAGGTAATTTGCAAGAAACGATACGTTGTGGATAGCTATGAAAACAAGACACAGTGTGGCGCTCCATCTGCATACACAAAAAAAACTGCCTTAATAGGCAAGTTTCAGGCAGACCGAAACAAAGTTTGGTTTTGAGGGTTGTGAGGGTCCCACCAGTTAATCAACCTGTTGTCACTTTAGACCATCACAGTGATGGGGGGGGGGGGGGGCACCGTGCGCGTTTTACTTTGTCATATCAGAACTTGTTTTGTTTTTAACAGTTTTTGTTTTTAGTTTTCTCTCTTTCCCGCAGCCATAACCAATCAAATAACTTTCCTTTGCTTAAGAAGAAGAATTTTTTATTGGTCACATACACAATTATACAGAATATAACCAGCAGTGAAATTTGTGCTCTGCATTTAACCCATCCAAGCGCACACACACCTGGAGCAGTGGGCAGCCGACGTTGCGACGCCCAGAAGCAGTTGGGGGTTCGGTGCCTTGCTCAAGGGTCTCACCTCAGTCGTGGATAATTCCTGCCGGAGCCGAGATTCGAACCCCAAACCTCGGGATACAAGTCTAACGCTTTATCCATTAGGTCATGACTGCCCCCCTTTATAAATAGCTTATAAAAGCACCGTGTGCATTTTACCTTCACTTTGAAGAAATTCAATTCAAGCAACAACAAAATACAACGTAGAACTTTTATTAACTAAACAAATAAATACACCATGCTATATGCCTAATATAAAATTACAAATAACGTACACAAAGTTTAAATATACAAAACTAAAAATCATTTAAGAATGAGGAACAAATAATTATGAAATGAAGAATGTTTATTAGCAAAAATGAATAAGAATGTTTGAAGGCACGGACGGCATACACCTTGATGTAAAATGAAAAAAAATAAAAAATAATAATAATTCACACTGTTTAAATAAAATAAAAATCAGCAAATACTGTAGAACCAAATGTTTTTTTTTTTTTTTTTTAAACATCACTTAGATCAGGGATGCCCAGTCGGTCGATCGCGAAGGCAATAGATCGCACTTTAGGTCAGTGGTTCTCAACCAGGGGGGCGAGAGATAAAACTAACTACAATATAATATATTCACTAATATTATGAATCGCATGTTAAGTAATGTAAAAAATATATATAGCCAATAAATAAATAACAGTACCACCTCTCTACGTATTCTGTGTTTCGGAGCAGCAAAACGTTTCTCATCGTGTGTAATACAGACTGAACGGTGGCTCAAAACAGCTGTATGAGCACATGATACACAAACTACTGCTCTCGGCTGGATAAAAGCCAGTGTCACATATTATCGTAGCCTAAAGTTTTGATAATGTATTTTTTTTTTATTATAATAATTTTTTTTTTATTATGCAAACAAACATAACTATTTACGACTATGGTGAATAAATAATCAAGGTGAAATTATTTAATTTTTAAATTATGATTACAGCCCGCTGTGAGCTCAAAGCCGTGCACATAACTGATATGTAGGGAGTTTGAGCAATGCAGGCAGAATTCTCACACCGAAAGCACCGGTGCTCGATAAGAATAAAGCGCAGATATGCACTAAAACACAATCCACTACACTGTTGCAAAACACCTCAATATAAAGGATGTCCGGAATGCGGGCGGTATATTGTTATGGACCGCCGTATAACGCTCCCATTCGAATTGAATTAATCACCAGAGTTACTTAAATCGACTGCTACCGTGACTTGTATTCGGGCAAATATTAAGCCGCAGCAATGTAGACCTATATCTGCTGTTATGAATGACAACAAACGTGATGCTGAAGGCGGTGTTTTCAGACTCTCTAAATGGGTAAAATCATTCCCAAGAGGGGGTGCATGAGCTGCATTGAGCAGTCATATTCATATATACTGCAGAAATTTAAAAAGGTCTCAGTTTTAATTGCCAATTATTACTGTGTCAGTAGAATATACTGCAACACAACAATTATTACAACTGAACAAATTTTCCTTCAGTTTTATTTTAAAAAAAATCTAAACGACTATTTGTTTGCCAAAAAACGGTGTTGTGGAAAATCATTTGATTGCCAACACGCCTCCGAGCACGAGTCGCTGGTTGAGGGTCTGTGGATTGGATTACCTCGTCTTATTCACACTATTTGACGAAAACATTGCCGATTTATTAGCATAACATTACAATAATAGCACCTTTCATTCTATGCAATTCAAATATGGGCAGGAAGTTTCCCAGAATATTTGACAGGCAGGCAGGACAACCTACGTATGGGCTATGTTTCATTATTGTTCATTTTTGTCTTTGAACATTTTGTTTTACTTTAAGGTTTACAAAATGGTCCTACACCTTCCTTCTGGGATATAAATATTTTCACTAGTGATGAAGGCCAGGAATGAAGAGACTTGCACTTATGTTATTATTAATATTATTAAATTAGATAAAATATTGTTTATTTTATGTTGTTGTTATTAACATCAGAATTAAAGACATTAATTGTTTTATTATTATGTTTAAAAGAAATAACATTTAAAAGCCGTTTTTTGTAAAAAGTCATAGTGGCACTAAATTGCATATATAAATTAAATATAATTAGCATAAACAATTTGAAAAAAATGAATCATTTATGCATAGCTTGAATGCACTTTCTTGTAGTGATAACAATCCCCACAGTTAGTATTAGTTTCATATATTAATTTAACACCAGACATTAAAACGTATATCGTACCACAAAATATTATCGTCACTTTGTTTTTATCTTAATAATAAAGCACAGTTTTCAGTAACTGTCTCATGTGTTGCAAGCACAGAGTAGTTTCGGTTTTCGGTCGACATTTTACTGGGAGGGTTTTAAAACCTTTCAGCGCCTCGCCAAATTAAAATTATATAAGCCAGGTTTACTGTCGTCACGATTTAATTTTGTTTTAGCTCCATGTAATACATGAGTGGGGTTTAAACATTTGATTACGGGAATAGTTAGAATTTTATTTTATAACAAGCGCCACCTGCTGTCTGATGATTATTCAGTGTGCAAATGTGCTAAATAAATATTTGCATAAACTGAATTGATTTACGGAAACTTTAATATTAATTGCAATAAGTCAATTTTATCGGTTGATGACAGATGTGGATTCTATGTGAAAATTCTTATATTGTTAAGCTCCCATTCAAATTGCAAGTTATCCGCTACCGTAAAGTTGTACATTTCCGGATAAAATAATATAATCATTTATTAATCAAATATAATTTTGCAGAAATGTGAGTTTACCTTTATATAAAACTTTTTCAAAGCTATACTGCTGTGAACATTTACATTAGATAAACCTATTTAAATTCGGTGCCGCAGTAAGTGTGAAATTAATTGCCAATGCGTTCGAAGGCAGTTTTAATTGTATTCGTCTGCTACAAACGCGAACAAAATTAATATATACAAAAAATCTGTCCTATTTCTTTCGGTGTTTCGGTTTTCGGGCTTGTTTCCTTCTTTTTCAGTGAATTACGGCCAAGAATTTTCGGTGTATTAACTGCTGCTCCATCTGAAAACAGGGGATGGAGATTTACTGCCAATCACGGAACAGGCTTTACTGACGAGATGCGCATGTTAATCAAATTCGATTAATTGCAGCCTTAGTTGTCAGTCAAGTTGTTATTTAAAATCCGAACATCATTGGTAATGTTATTGTTTTAGCGATTATGCAAACAAAAAGTCATTTTAGAATCATCTGAAGGGATTTATGTGTCGATACATTTTGAATATCTCCAGCACATTTGAACAATACCGTGATAATACTGATAACCGTAATAACTTTGGTCACTATAATCGTGATAAGAAATTTTCATACCGTTACAACCCTACTTAATACAAATCAATCACACAGACTGCATTTAAAAACCTATGAGACGCAGTGAAATGGAATAAACCTCCACAAAGTTGCAACATATTTTCTATAAGTTTAAAATCTTAACTTGCGTGTGCAACAGTCATAGTTGTCCATCTAAAAAAAGTGCAGAAAATGTGTTCTGTGAGAATGGCTTGAATTCTATATTTCTCTAATACTTTGAATGAATAACACAGCAGCAGCACCTCTCATGGGTTCAACTGGATAGACTAACAAAACATTCAAATGCAACAATGATACTTACATTATCACCACATCTCGTGCGCCACTAATAATGCTCCCCTAAGCACACTTAACATTCGATTGCACCGTTTTTGCATTCAAATGCAAATGTTTATTTTCAATTTTACTAATATTCATTTTTTATTCACAATCTCCTCACCACAAGAAAGCACCGCACTCATTTCAGAAGTGTTCATGTGTGCTGTCTGCTTGTCACTAATATCACGTGCCATTAAATGAAACCAGAGTGTATATAAAAAAAATTTCCAGCGTTATCGATGAAGGTGTACCATCGATAAACACCGATACCGTTTTATCACCCAGGCCTTTGTGTAGCTATTAATTAAATAACTTCTCACTCACCCCCTTGTTCAAGTGCTCATGAAGAGAAGCCCTCCAAAGGCAGATGAGGTAGGCTTGCTTGAAATAGAGATGCCTCCCTACAACAGAGTGCCGGATACATCTCCTTGTCAGTGCCAATGCCTCCGGAAGCCTCTCACATGCCACCAGATAACGCACACGTAGCTCAAAGAAAATGGATACTTCAGAGCTCAGATATTTGTTCACTGTTAACAAAAACAATAAATAAGAGTCATATAATAATCAATTCCCTTAACAGTTCAGGAAACGTGTATAGATCATTTGATGATACTATGTTTTTAAACTAACGCTTAATTGACTGACCTTCTTCTTGTGGTAGTTCTGAATCCTTGAGAATGGCCTGAAGAGCAGGGTTTGCCCAAGGACCTCCATCTTTAATAATATGTCTAACCTGCAGAAGGTAAACATTCTGGTGGCTTACCAGGCTCGCATAGCAGTCCTAGAATAGAGCAGAAAGACCATTTTAAAACATCAGACCATATACATGGAAACATATGAGTAACACAACTGGGGCTGGCTCGATACCACTTTTTCAGAACCGACACCGATACCAAAAATGTTGGGTATCTGCCGATACAGATACGATACCAGCACAGTTTCAAATCAGTGTAGAATAATTCAGTAGCAAAAGATACTCTAGAAAAATCATGAGTGCACAATAATTTTATAAAATCTAAAATTAGTGAATTTTTTTTTATTGGGGAACAAAGAAAAGTGAATAAGTGTAGGACTAAATCTGGTACAAAATTATAATTGCTCTTTGTATTGTTGTAAAATACATTCATGAAAATAAGTAATATATTTACATAGAAAACATATTTTTAAACTACTGCAATATTGAGGGCAACATATCGGATGAGATCAAGAAAGGCTATTATTAATATTTTAATTGCGCAAAAATTTTACGAAAGGCTCCAATCAGCGGCACTAACAATTATGCGATCCCACCGATAGGGCTCTAGAAACTTTTGCACTGGGTTGCACTGGGGTACTTTTTTCTTAGGTGCACCAGCACAAAAGATACAAATTTTTATATAGCAATATCTAGTAAAACGACTAACTAACAATCTGGTCAACATAAAGTTCTTTATTTGAAGCAAATTCACAAGAAAGTAACTTCTGAAAAGTGTTGGTCTTAAAGTGCTTCACTGAGCAGATATTTAAAACTTAAAAACATCTCAAATAATAAAATCTAAATTAAGTGTTTTAAGGGCGTCAAACTGAACATCTCGTGGCTCAATGTAAGATACTCTAGCAACCACAGTCAATCCCCTCGGATGGCCAACTCCTGTAGTTTTAGCTTTCTTGATCTTTGTCCTTGGCTAAACCAGCTGCACACTCTCTCTGCATCAACATCTTCCAACTTGACCCCTTACATGAGTCTTATCAATCTTCACTGTGTCTGAAAAGGGATGCTTAGTGAGTGCTTCTCAACCCCCCCCCCCTTAAACCCATAAAACAATTGCGCCCCATCCCACCACAGACTACCAAATATTGCACTAAACATAATGAAAAAAAAGTATTTACAGTTTTTATAACATTCTTAAGCAAAAAATAAGTTTACTTGCCTTTAGTGTTATGTTAAGCATTTTTATACTCATACCTTTTCTTGATTTAATATTTTATTTTTTTTTGCATTATTTCATTTAAATGTTTAGTTTTGAAATGTTGTATGCATTTGTCATGTTTATTTGGTCTTTATCTTCTTAAATGTGTGTAAAATGTATAGTTTTTAACTTTTATTGTTACTTCTTATTTGTAAGCCGCTTTGTAAAAGCGTCTGCTAAATGACAAAGTTGTAAAGAAAAAAAAAACTGTCTGTTCTGTCTACATCGTCTCTCATTTATTCTGTATTTTAATGCAGCCAAATTCTCAAATAAACTGTTTTACTTTATATATTTGACTGTTTATGTTGTCACAAAAGGATAAAATGAATAAGTGAAAACGTCCCTTTAAGAATATAAACAGCTTATTCCAAGAATAGTTCTGCACAAAAATACTAATTTATAATTGTATAGCCGTTGTCATGAAATCAAATAAGACACAATTAAGACAAACTTAGTGCTGATTTCTTCTATATTTGCAGTATTGAGGCAATATTATCTGTTTTAACTGAACGGGCTCCTCCACGCTCGCTGAACAGAGCAGATGCAGAGAAAGCGCGCTGATCTCGCGCCGTTGCGGCGATCACAGAGACTGAGAACTCGATTTGTCAAGTTGCTTTTTTTGGAAAACAAAAAGTTGTATGGGGGCTACAATTAATGGCAAATGCACGCATTTACTCACCTCTTTCTCTCTGTCTGACTGCAGCAAACGTGACGCATTGTCAACGCGCACACACACATACAGGAAATGGACCACGGAATCGAGGGGGGGGCCCTTCACTTTCTATGATTGGTTTAGACCACGATATAAAGCCTAACGGAGTGTCTTTTGTTGAGTTTCTGAGTCGCGGATACTTTTTTTTCTTTTCTCATGGCTGGACGCAAGTGCGCTGGGATTTTTGTTAGTCGCTCCGTGAGAAATGTCGCATGCGACCATTGGTGCACTCTAGAGCAGAATGGTGCGCTTGAAGCAACACTAAGTCTCGGCGTGCAGGCACAGCGCTCCGGAGTTCGAATAGAGAAGTTCAAAGCAGAGATATTAATGCGTAGTGTATTAAATCTGTGCAACAGTTTATTGAGCCTTTTCTTTTAACCGTTTTAAATGTCAGTTACTGTGCTCATGAAGAACCCTTCATAGTGCTCTCTACAACGGTGTTGTGATCTAACAGACACCTGGTAGAAAGTAACACGATTTAGAAACAGCACGAGACTCTAGCTAGATAAAATCATTTTATGCAAAACCATTGAACTTTATTTACAGATCAAGTATAATAGGAACAGTGGAGAGAGTTTTATCGTCTTGACTCTAGTAACCGAACGCAGCACGCAGTTTGAACGCTGAAGCGGAGAGAAGTGTTTACGTGAACTTGACTTAAATATTCATCTGTACCAAACATTAAACTATGTAACGGCTTCAGAACACTTGAAATATAGTGCACGAAACTTTACGGTGTTTTATAATGTGTCTGTGGCTTTTGTGGGGCTTAACAATAACACAATTTTAGCAGAATATCGAATTTGGATCGGTCCCGTCAGACCGATACCCCGATCCAGCAGAAAATGCCAGTATCGAAGCAATACCGATCCTGAATATCGGATCAGCGCACCCCTAAACACAACACGATAAGCACTGAAAGTCCAGTAAGCAGAATTTAACATGATGCTTCCCCCAAGAATAATAGGATTGAGGGAATGCAGTTACCTGGAATGAGTCTAGAATGTCTTTTAAAGGATGCTCGATGAATTCCTCTTTTCCAAAGAACAACAGCAGTTCGAAGATACTCCTGTAAAAAAAAATAAACAAAAACAAGTTATTCTGTAATTATTTTCTTTTACGACTTGTTGCACCGATAGATTACACTGTAACCTTTTAGTGACTTTTAAAACCGCCAGTGGATTTAGGTCCTATTCAGACAGGATTAGTTTTATATTAGGAGGTGGGCAAAGATGTTTTGGAACTTGCATTACATTCGCTGTCTTTTTTATTACCATTGTCAACTAGGGCTGTGCGATATGACGATATATATCGGATGGATGAAATAAAAAGTCTATCGTTTCATATTATGTTCTATCGTTTATATCGTGGTGTCGCAAAATACATTGTTTCCGGTAATACCTTTTCATCATTTGAGTGACTGCGATCTTTACATGCCACCCACCACGGGGCGTGAACGGGAGACAGAAGCAGGTGGAGAACGAGCAGCTCGTTCCTAAATGACGGACTACATCTGTAGCATGGTCACGCGTTTTTAAGCACTGCAGTTTTAAAACAACCGATTTTAAGCCGTTGAAACTCAAACAACAGAGCTATAGCCTATGCGTGTGCCGTCTCTTTCTGTGTGAGAGGAGCGCGCTTTTTCTTTTTTGCCGACTTTGAACGATTACATGAACACACTTATACGCGTCAGAATCCCCGTCTTTGCAAGTATCCTCATAAACACAGTGATGTAGGTCTTAAGAGAGAGTAAACGGCAGAAAGAGAAAACGCATATGTAACAGTAACTTAGCTATATTGGATCCGGACTTCGGTCTTAAAGGGGAAGCTGTCCAATATTCGTTCTGTCTGCCGTTCATGTTAATCATAGCACACTGCTAGAAAATCTCTCACTGCTCTTGACTAAATCACTTTTGTAACTTTAATGAGAATAAATAAAAAATAACAATAATAATGATATATTTATAATATGTATAGAATCTATACATAATGCACGTGTTAATTATATCTATCATAGATAGATAGATATAATTAACACAGTGAAGACTAATTAATTTACACAATGTATGTAGTGTTTCTTATTTACTGTAGTTTTTTGTCCTATTGCTGGCAATTATTTTCTTATTCTTATTTCATCACTGACTGTTTATTTATCTTCAGTGAGGTTGAGTTATTTTTTCTCTCTCTTTAGGCTTGTATTAGTTTGATATTGACATCGGTGACAAGGATTATGCAAATTATATGGTATTAAAGATTTTAATATAATAAAAACCTTTTTTAAAGAAAAAAAATAACTATATTGTGATATATATTGTTATCGTGATATAAAATTTGTCATATCGTGATATAAGATTTTGGTCATATCGCCCACCCCTATTGTCAACTCAACCTGAGCAATTTCAACACACACCGTTAACCCATGAATTGACAATTAACATTACAGACATCCAAATGTCAAACTGGCATATAACAATTGCTTATAGGCATATTACAATAACCTTGCTTATAAGCTTGTTATACTACTGGTTATGAGGGACAAGACCAGTACGACAGTGATTCACCTATTAACCTATTTTTCATCAGCATTCAGTATTAAATTTGACTGCATGATACTGTAAGAATAAGATATTTCAAGTCACTTTTACAGACGGTTTTTACTGTCTGGGGGTTTGTTAGACTGGTCGGTTACAACACCTCTGTTTAAACACTAAAGAAATTTGTGTTTTCTTTTCTTTTTTGGTAAACTGTCTGTTTGGCAAACAATATTCTTCAAAATATAAAATATCAATAATAAAGTCACACAGGTTTATGACATGAGGGGGAGTAAATGGCGACAGTCTGGTGACTTAAATGTGTGCTCTACTTCCTAAAAGTTGTTACAACATTTTTAAGTAGGATTTTATGGCAAAAGCAGAAGTATATACTCACAGGGCCAGACTACTCAGAGTGTAGCGTACATGCTCACACTCTGGAGGGAATGATGCCACACCATGGACAAAATAGCACAGGGCACTCTGCAACACCTGGAGCTGGGGAAGAGGCACTTGCCATCGTCCGGTTTGCTCCACCACCAACTAAAAAAAGAAGAAAAAAGAGACAATTATTAGAAAAAGACATTATTGACTGATTATAATACTATCGCTATGTGCTCCCAAAGCCAGAAAACACTGCTGTCAAGCGACTTTTGATGTTTGTTTATAGTCATGGAAGTCACTAGCATTTAATGACATGAACTTACTGATACAAATTAGGTAACGGCAATCAAACTTTCGTAAACCACCATAATAGTTTATTTTTACAGAAAGAAGGATGGATTCATTATCTTAGCAACACTTTCATCAGAAATGAAAAGCTGCTTAGTAACTGTTGGAACTAACCAGCGAGTTTAAACCAGCCTTTGCAGAGACTGGTTAATAAGAAAACAACTATTGCTAACACTGACAGCATCGAGTTATTCTATCATTTAACACCCTATAGTCGTACATAAGGATTTGTCTAACTCGGCTGGTCCGTTTCTGTTTCATAAGATCGCTGGCAAATAAAATAAGATGAAATGCGCATAAGCTGATCTTTCGCAGCCTGCTTGTTTTGGAATGCAACTTGGGAATGCTAACCGTTAGCCACATACCAGGCTAATGAAGCTAACTGAAAGACAGCCCGGGGTTTACAAAAACCGTGATTAAAAATGAACTCTCCGACTATTGAGATCTAACTCCAACAGTATTTAGAAGACAGCCATAGTTAAGGAGGTAAAATACAGTGCGAGTTGGGCTCACTGTGGCTGCACACTGGGGGAGGGGATTCTGCTGACATGCTGCTAACACTGGTTAGCACATCTCTGTTTGCTTTTTATATAAAGCTTGCAAACACTTTCGTCCAGCCTGTCACCTTACCTCGCAGAATCTTTCACAGTACGTCTTGCTCTGGAGTCCACGTTCGTCGTTTGCACTGGTGTTCAACAAAGTCTCCAGTTCTTTCTTAAACATGTCTAACTCCAATTCACTCTCTTCTTCCGCCATACTGCTTGCCTAAACCAGCGCGTACAACAGAGACCACGACTATTACCGTGAGGCTAAGGACCGCCCATCGTAACCATCTGATTGGTGGAATTCCCTGTCAGTTGTGCGCTGAATAGTCAGTTTCTGCTTTGTGATTGGACGATGACCAATTCAATCAAATGGTGGTCCCGACGTAGATCCACCATGAACATTTTATGGTTGGTCTGGAATGTTCATATTTTATCTCGAACATCCCAAAAATAAATAAGTTATCAAATCACTTTAATTGTGTGTCCTTAATGAACTAAGTTTCCCCAGCAGTCACTCTTCAGTCTTCTTGTTTTATGCCTCCAGCACGTTAAAATCACTCCTCACTCAATCATTCATCTTGGCCTTTTGATTGTAGTTTTGTGAAATAAAAGAATAATCGAATACACTGGTAATTAAATCTTTTTTTTTTATGTGTAACCCGATAATGAGTAAGCACAGCGTTATCAGTACAGCGTGCTACACTACAAACCAGTGATTAATTGATTGGTAATCAGCCAATCACTGATGTATAGTCATTAACAGCAGAGAGCATCTTCAAGCCACTGGAGCAATATAAGTGAATGGAGCATAAGTACGTTGTTGTTGGCTTGACAAATCTTTTAAAACAGTTCTGATTTCTTGCACATAAGCGCATTTTATTTGGTTTTGCTTCAGGACTTCGTAAAAAACGTTGTGATTGGACTGCACCAGGGTGTATTTAAGCTCATCTACAGCTTTGGAGGTTCTCAGGTAAGAAGTGTTTATTGTGGAGATTTTGGATTTAACCGACTGATAAAATGTTTACAATTGCTGCAGCTTTTTAAAAGCGTATTCTTGATTTACGGTAAAATCCGTGTAAGTTGCGTTGTCTTCAGTTTGGCAGTAGCGGTAAGTACCGAAGACCTTACAGAAGTCCCTCTCAAACAGTTTTGGAGTTACATGTAGGCTAACTAAATTGCGTAATTTAGGCCTATTTACAAAAATGTAATTCTAATCCGTATGTTAATGAGGGAAATGAGTAATAAAGTTAGTTAATTATTAAAGTGTTAATGATACAATTGGGGTTACATTTAGCCTACACATCATACACATTTAGCCTAATTGATCTCTTTCATTCATCACATTGACTTTTCTAAAATATAAAACAATGTTTTAGGAGTTTAGGACCCATAATAGGACACATGTGCTTATTCGATAAGTTTTATTTCTTATTTGGATTTGTGTGTATTATTTTTTTTGATTATTTCTTTGTTTCCAAGCCATCGTTAGATGCCAGTGTTTCTGTTTCCTGTCATAGCTATGCAAAGATTTGATTTCAAAACCGTATCATAGCAACTAAACTATTCCTTGTTATGGTTTTAAGTCTGTATTTACCCTTAGAATGATCTCAAAGTAGAGGCTAAAGTCCGTTTTTGTGGTGGCTGGGCTTTAAAATTTAATTCTCAATTCAAATGATTAACGATATTGAAAGTGACTGTAGTAATCAGTGTTGAGTAATACTGTAAATGTAACCCTGCCTTTTTAACATGTTTGACATAACAGTTGAAAACATTAGAAATTTAGGGAAATAACATAATCAGTTCCTTTCCTTCAAAGTAATAGAAATGGTTACTACTAATTACATTTTAGATGGATTACAGCTTACAAGTAACCCTGTTACTTTTCCAAAGTAACCTCCCCAACACTGCTTTCAAACCATTTAGCTTCCTATTTTGATTCCACTTCAAATTGTTTTACAAAAGCATTGCCTTCTGGCTCGATTCATTTTAAGAAACCATTACCTGCATACTTTCCTCTTGAGTTGATTGGTTTCTCACTTTTTTTGCAGACATGTCTACCAGCTTACAGCTCCTTGGAACTACGCTTGGCATTCTCGGCTGGCTGGGCATCATCATATCATGTGCCCTTCCTTTATGGCGTGTGACTGCTTTTATTGGGACCAACATTGTGACGGCGCAGACTATGTGGGAAGGGCTGTGGATGAGCTGTGTGGTGCAGAGCACTGGCCAAATGCAGTGTAAAGTGTACGATTCCATGCTGGCTCTTTCTCAAGACCTACAGGCTTCTCGAGCAATCCTTATCATTGCTTCCCTTGTTGGTTTGATAGCAATATTTGCCAGTTTTGCAGGTGGTAAATGTACTAACTGCTTGCCAGACGGTTTCTCAAAGGCCCGGGTTGTTGTAGCAGGAGGGGCCTTCTTTATCACTGCTGGGGTCTTAGGTTTGGTGCCATCTAGTTGGATTGCCCATCAGGTCATTAGGGACTTTTACAATCCTCTAGTGGCCCATGCTCAGAAGAGGGAGTTGGGAGCAGCTATCTTTATCTGTTGGGGGGCAGCGGTTCTCATGCTGATTGGCGGAGGACTCCTCTGCAGCTCTTGCTCAAAAGGAAGAAAGTCCCGTGGGGGTCGGTATATGGCAGCTTCTCAAAATGGAAAGGAGCGCTTGGAGTATGTGTGACTGCAGGATGTTTGACTATTCTTAAAAACTGATTTCTGGATGGGTTTTAAGTGTTAAAAAGGGGTGTTGTTTTGTTTTTTTTGTGACTGGAATTTCAACTTGTTGCAGAATTGCTGTCAGTTGAGCAAATAAAATATTATATTTTTTATCCAACAGAGGGCAGTGTTGATTCTATAGTGACTTGAGGAGATTTGTCGCATTGATTACATTTGACATTGTGCCAAAATTCTGAATTGCATCTATTTACTATTTAATGTTTTTTTCAGAACAAATTAATTAAATTGGCACATACCATAGAGGCCTACAACTCTGGACAAAGCAAAACATTAACACTGTCATCTCTGTGGCAATTTTTCAAAGCCAGCAGACAAAGTAATTTAAACTTGCGTTTTATTTAGTTTAAGAAGGTAATAACTTGCAGCACATAAGGGAACGGAAGAGTAACTAAGTTTTTAATGTTTTCCATCATGGTTTACAAACAATGATGGCATAAATGAATAACTTCGTCTTTTATAAAGACCCCAAATATAGCTGTTGAAATTAATTCGGAGTTGAATATTATTAGACGGTCAATTATGTGACCATTGCTTCCGATCAAAAGATGTACATGCAGCAATCTGACTTCCATCTTCCATTCAGATGAAACTGCCTCTTGTCTTTCCCTCTGGATTAAAAAAAATAATTTAATTTGAGAACCTCGAAGGTTCCTCCTGGGAGAAGAGCTGTGACTGCCATCTTTGCTTGTGGGTGCTCTGTTCTGTGCACAGATTTTTTTTTCTTGAACCCAATCACTTGAGCCACTGCTTCCATTTGGCTGATGCTGTCTTCAAGTGCACCTGGTAAACTCGCATCTCTGAGTGATAAATTAATTATTACTTGTCACACATTCAAGAGGAAAGAAAAAATATTATTAACATTTAACTCAAATAGCTTCATCTGAATTCAAAAGTTCGAAAATGTATATTATTAAACCCACGTATGCCTATTATAGTGTCAAAACTAAAGGTTACATAAACTGAAAGTTAAATGATTAACTTTGTTGTTTAACTTTATACAAATGTCTAAAATGCAGCATGTACAATCAAAATTTGGGAAATGTTTTTCTTTTTGACAACATTGAAATGTTTTGATCCACTTCAAATGTTGACTAGTGTATAATAGCATCTATACTCAGAAGCTTGTGTATAATTTTAGAATTACTAGTTTCCCACCCATAATTAAAGCTTTGTTCAGTCATTTGTGTGTTCAGAACTCTTAATTACGATATGTCCAACTCCACTTGATCACATAATCACTCTGGAGCAAGATGAAAATGACATTGGGACAAAACACGAACACGCAATCCAAAGCCGTTCACTACAGCTGCTCTGTGAAGGCATTCATGCTTTTAAAGGGATAGCTCACCCCTAAATGAAAATTGTCATTAATTGCACCCACATGGTATTCCAAACTTGCAAGATCTTTGTTTATCTTCAGAACACAAATTAAGATATTTTTCATGAAATTGAGCGCTTTCTGACCCTGCATAGACCGCAACACTACTACCTTTATAGGCCTTAAACTAGTAGTTAAGACATCTTTAAAATAATCCATGTGACATTAGTGGTTCAACCTTTGTTATGAAGCGTAAGAGAAGAAATTTTTGAATAGTCATTCGTTTTTTCTTTGCACACAAAGTATTCTCGTAGCTTCAGAAATTTACGGTTGAACCACTGATGTCACATGGACTATTTTACAGATGTCCTTCCTGGGCCTTGAACATGTCAGTTGCGTTGCAGTCTATGCAGGTCAGAAAGCTCTTGGATTTAATAAAAAATATATTAAATTGGGGTCCGAAGATGAACGAAAGTCTTTTGTGGGTTTGGAACGACATGAGGGTCAGAATTTACATTTTTGTGAACTATCCAAAAAATTGGTCACTGACAAAGCATTCAATGTAATATACTAAAATATTGAAGATTTATTTGTTTCAAGAAATGTATTTGTCAGTATACACAGACACTTTTTAAATGGCAGCTAATGAAGAAAAAATATTTTGTGCTCTAGATGGTGTAGTTACAATATATCAGTAGAGGTAACTGGACCATGCTAACCAGCCAAACTTCCCCCTTTAGTTGAGTCAATTTACAAAACATTTGTCCACCAGACACTTTTTAATTTTTATATAAAATCCTCCATTTCAAAAATACTGAAATCTTGAGCAAATGGGTTTTTTTTTACATGCACTCATGTCCTAAAGCAATATATAAACAATATACAGATGAAAAGTCTCTGAAAGATGTCATTCTTGCAGAAGTCCAGTGATTTACAGTATGACAGGATTTCATTGTTATTTGCCAGTTTTGTCCCTTAAAACCACATATTTGTATTTCCCTCCCTGTCAGTTTCACAGGATATTGCAGCAGCAGAGGGGCAGAAGTCTTTTAAATGCTTTCTTAAAGTCCTCATTAAAGATGGTGTATATTAGTGGATTGATGAGGGAATTGAGGTACCCAAGCCAGGTGAGGAAATCTGCGAGCACAGCGGATGTGCTGCATTTCGGGCAAATATTCACAATCACCTCCTTCAGGAAGAATGGCAACCAACAAACCACGAAGGCTCCCAGGATCAGTCCTAACGTCAAAGCTGCCCGTCTCTCCCTGGCCCCTGGGTTCCTGCGGACCTTGATGAGATTACCTGATGAAGAAGTACTACGCACCCTTTCCCCATCTGTTGACGGATCGGAAAATGATTTCTCGGCTGGGCAGAATGTTTCGGGACTGAGGGTGATATCTTTATCGGAGCTCATTCCAGAAAGCATGACGCTGTTCACTGTCTGTTTGACTAATCGGCTGCTCCCTCGACGGTTACGCAGCGTCTCCGCCGCCTTGTAGATCTTGTAGTAAAGAACCAAAATGAGGGTCAGTGGAATATAGAATGCTCCGAAAGTGGAGTAGACAGTGAAAGCCACATGGTCATGCTCAATCCAGCAGTCCATGACTTCCCTCTCCCCGTCTTTGTGTTCCACAGGGAATTTCCTCCACACCAAAGGTGGTAGAGACACCAGCACAGACAGTGTCCACAGGCCCAAAATGGTTATGATTGCTCTTTTATATGTGCGTTTCTGGGAATAGGCCACGGCATCGGTAATGGCGCGGTATCGATCCAGCGCAATGGCGGCTAGGTGTAAAATTGAGCAAGTGCAGCATGTAACATCGATACCCAACCAAAGGTGACACACGATCGGCCCGAGAACCCACGTCTCTTCTGCTATGTACACAATGCTGATGGGCATCACTAGAACAGCTACTAGAAGGTCGGTCACAGCTAGAGAGCAGATGAGGTAGTTGGCTGGTTGGTGGAGTTTGCGGGTGATCAGGATAGCAGTGATGACCAGGGAGTTGATGGCGGTGGTCGCCACAGCCAGGAAAGAGAGAGTCAGGGAGAGGAGGATCTTACTGGGATTCATCTTGCTGGCCAGAACATCAGAGAGATTCACTGATGAGCAGTTGATGGGGTTCATGGTGAAAGTACGGTTGTGGCCTGTAAGAGATGGATAAAGAAAAAGTATGAGCAAGTATGAACAAAACTAACAATGAACAACAAAGAACATGCAAGGGCAATAACATAAAGATTGCATCAAAATAAAATAATAAACAGAAAACCACAATAAATAAATAAATAAATAATTCAATAAATAAATAAAATAAAATAAAAAGCAATTATAAAATTACATTTCCTTAAACAAGTATAAATAATTACAAATTATTCTAAGAATGTATTTAAGGCTTTAAAGTAATGGCAAAGTCCCTTTCTTTGGTAATGGTAGTAAGAAATTGCAATGATAGTGTCCAAATCCTTTTGTGCTGCACCAGTCTATTTGATAGTTTGTTATGCAGTTCTCAAGGTGGAAATTTAGTTTGCTCACCCCCTTGTCCAAATTAACCACCTCATATGAGCACAAGTTGGCAGAAGATGGTTTTCAGCATGTTTAAAAATATGCCAGCTACATTTCTTAAAAGGTACTTGTGACTTTTTGGTTTTCTGTTTGGGGTAATAGGATTTATGCTTATGCATGCCAAGCCAGATGAAAGCATTTTAAAATGTTTATTTGCATCACTGCTGGTGAAGCTGTAATCTGGCCTGGCAGTAAGATGCTGCTAACACTGAGAGACGTTGGCGCCACCCTGTCAATCGAATATGCTCCACACAAGTTTTGGTGATTCATTTTTCACAGTGCAGTGGAAACACACCAGTAAGCACATTGACTGCTCAAAAAGCTGGGAATAGATGGCCAACCTTGTCTTTCTCAATGCTAAGCCATGCTAGTCAGTGTGATCTTAAAATCATCCCAGCCAGGGTGTGAACTACGGGGGAGCTAGTCTCCCCTTAATAAGACTTGGGCTCCCCTGAAAACGTGATTTGTGAAATTTTGGGGGGTCTGAAAAATATTGACAATGTGTTATTTTGACATGCAATTTCAGTTTTGTGTAATGTGATCATCGTGGATTATTATGTGTAAAATTGCAACAACAAAAAAATCATTAATTCATGCATATGACGGTGATTTAAACCTAATTAAGTTCAATAAAGAGAACTATACATGCTATTCTTGTCATGAGCATCAAGGTGTGGGGGCGCTGCGGTGCAAATTCCACTCATGTTTAGTATACAGGTGCATTTCAATAAATTAGAATGTCGTGGAAAAGTTCATTTATTTCAGCAACTCAAATCAAACTGTGAAACTTGTGTATTAAATAAATTCAATGCACACAGACTGAAGTAGTTTAAGTCTTTGGTTCTTTTAATTGTGATGATTTTGGCTCACATTTAACAAAAACCAACCAATTCACTATCTCAACAAATTAGAATATGGTGACATGCCAATCAGCTAATCAACTCAAAACACCTGCAAAGATTTCCTGAGCCTTCAAAATGGTTTCTCAGTTTGGTTCACTAAGCTACACAATCATGGGAAGACTGCTGATCTGACAGTTGTCCAGAAGACAATCATTGACACCCTTCACAAGGAGGGTAAGCAACAAACATTCATTGCCAAAAAATCTGGCTCTTCACAGAGTGCTGTATCCAAGCATGTTAACAGAAAGTTGAGTGGAAGGAAAAAGTGTGGAAGAAAAAGATGCACAACCAACCGAGAGAACCGCAGCCTTATGAGGATTGTCAAGCAAAATCGATTCAAGAATTTGGGTGAACTTCACAAGGAATGGACTGAGCTGGGGTCAAGGCATCAAGAGCCACCACACACAGACGTGTCAAGGAATTTGGCTACAGTTGTCGTCAGAGGCGTCTTACCTGGGTTAAGAAGAAGAAGAACTGGACTGTTGCCCAGTGGTCCAAAGTCCTCTTTTCAGATGAGAGCAAGTTTTGTATTTTATTTGGAAACCAAGGTCCTAGAGTCTGGAGGAAGGGTGGAGAAGCTCATAGCCCAAGTTGCTTGAAGTCCAGTGTTAGGTTTCCACAGTCTGTGATGATTTGAGGTACAATGTCATCTGCTGGTGTTGATCCATTGTGTTTTTTTTTTAAACCAACGTCACTGCACCCATTTAACAATACATTTAGGAGCACTTCATGCTTCCATCTGCTCACCAGCTTTTTAAAGATGTTAATTTCATTTTCCAGCAGGATTTGGCACCTGCCCATACTGCTAAAAGCACCAAAAGTTGGTTAAATGACCATGGTGTTGGTGTGCTTGACTGGCCAACAAACTCACCAGACCTGAACCCCATAGAGAATCTATGGCTTCCATACCACCTCAGCAGTGCCACAAACCGATCATCTCCATGCCATGCCGAATTGAGGCAGTAATTAAAGCAAAAGGAGCCCCTACCAAGTATTGAGTACACATACAGTAAATGAACATACTTTCCAGAAGGCCAACAATTGACTATTTTTTTCATTGGTCTTATGAAGTATTCTAATTTGTTGAAATTGGTGGGTTTTTGTTAAATGTGAGCCAAAATCACCACAATTAAAAGAACCAAAGACTTAAACTACTTCGGTCTGTGTGCATTGACTTTATTTAAAACAGGAGTTTCACAATTTGAGTTGAATTACTGAAATAAATGAACTTTTCCACAACATTCTAATTTATTGAGATGCATCTGTACATACATGTTAACTCAAAGATTCGTAGAAAAAAATATAAACATTGGAGGCTGTTGATCTGCGCACGATATCCTTGAAATCCATTCTGCATTTAGCATCATATAGCCACCATGGCAAAAAAGAACACAAGGAAGTTTAATTAATTTAGTTTTTTACTAAGAAATTGTGTAGTGATGACGTTAATAGCACGACCGATTCACAGATTCCCAGGCCTCTGTGGTCGATTCTGTGTTAAGGTAAGGCATGTTATTCGCAATGATGTGTTGTAGCTGGGTTGATATGTAGGTTTGCGTGACTTTCGATGTCTTAGGCCTATTCTTGCACTGATCTGCTGACCTCCATTATGCTTAGGATGACAAAAAAGCTTTAAAAGTCTGCTCTGCCTCAGCAGGTTAACAGCGCTCATCAATGTCAAAATAATTGAACTGGCCAATCAAATCAAAGTAGGCGGGGTTTAGCGTTCACAGATGCTGAGCGTGCCGCGAAACATCAGATTAATGAAAAAGAATAAGATAAGATGGAAGCTGCTAATAATTTAATGTTTAGTCAACTGTTTTACGATAGAAATGTTAAATGACCGACAATTATATTCAGTGAAGCAAACTACTCGACTTTTTTCTCAAATATGCCCATTTTGAGAGTGAGAGAGAGAGATTAAATATGCGTGTGTTAATTATCTGCATCTGTTTGTCCCTATAAACAATGAAACTGTGAATTTAGTTCTACTTCAAAAACACGTTCTACTACTACTGTTGAAAAATAATAAAACTTAATTTTTTTATAAAATAAAATAAAACTTGTATTTTATTTTCCAAAAATGTTAATGTTTCATTTTCATTCATTCAAATATAAATTAAATCAATGTTTTATGGCTTCATCTGATAACCAGTCAAATGTAAATACACAACACAGAGGAACAAATATTCTGAGGACAAAAAACCTTTTCATAAGGCTACTGTAAGAATAAATAAAAATTGTTTGTATGCATTCAAATAATTAGACATGCTAAAACACAGAATTTCGTAACAATAAAACATAAGGTGAGAAACATTTTATGGTCCTAAATATGAGGCCCTAAATATGTAATTTTTGTAACAATTTTAATAAATTAATGTTAAATTGTATAAGTTTCATGATTTTAATAAATTAAAAATTTAATTGATTAATACAATTTAATTTGACCATTAAAAAGAAGTCCAGAAAATCAAAACGCAAAAAACGGAATCTAGAAAAAAAAAAAAAAAAAATTTTGGGAAAAAATAAAACTGATTTCATAGGGCCCTACATGTGTTCAATATGTAGCCCCCCCCCAATGTTCAAGACATGGTTACTGCCTTGCTATATAGTGCTTGTATAAAGCAAGTAGTGCATACACTTCTAGCTGTTATGTATCTTTGTAAGTCCATCGCAAGCACACGAACCAAGTCACCAATTTACTTTACTTACTTTACATAGGTACCAGCTTTATACATCATACAGGAAGCACTCCACACACAGCATGCATAAAAACCTCAATTCAAATGATCTGATTCTGATAGACTCTGGTATTCGCATGTTGCTAAGTTAACACTTTGATTAGGTTGCTTTCACACTTTCAAAACTGAGTTCAACAGGGTTTACACTGTATTTTTTGGGTCTGAACTGTATGTTTGTGTCATCAAAGCAGCAGCTTTGGACATATGGACATATGTCATGTATATGTATGCAATCCAAAACCGGCAAATATATGTTGATAAGATGTGTTTTTCAGGGCCGATTCCGATACCGATTATTACAGATCAAGTAGACAGATAACTGATATTTTGAGCTGATATACTGCATATGTCTGGTGTCAAAATGAAAATTAATGTCAAAATTAAGGATAACAAGAGCTGTGACAAAAACTCTCTTTAAATGCTTTTAAATTATTTTATCGGCAATTTTTTTTGAAAATGACTGATACCGGTAACCATAAAAATATTTAATATTGGCACCGATAATTAGTTGACCCCTAATATATATATATTATATATATATACACGTAACAAAATTATAAATGCAAAACTTTTGTTTTTGCCCCATTTGTAATGAACAGAACTCAAAGATCTAAGACTTTTTCTATGTACACAAAAGGCCTATTTCTCTCAAATATTGTTCACAAATCTGTCTAAATATGTGTTAGTGAGCACTTCTCCTTTGGCGAGATAATCCATCCACCTCACATGTGTGGCATATCAAGATCCTGATTATACAGCATGATTATTGCACAGGTGTGCCTTAGGCTGGTCACATAAAAGGCCACTCTAAAATGTAGTTTTATCACACAGCACAATGCCACAGATGTCGAAAGTTTTGAGGGAGCGTGCAATTGGCATGCTGACTGCAGGAATGTCCACCAGAACTGTTGCCCGTGAATTGAATGTTCATTTCTACCATAATGACCAGCCAGGACCTCCACATCCAGCATCTTCACCTCCAAGATCACACCAGCCACCCAGACAGCTGCTGCAACAATCGGTTTGCATAACCAAAGAATTTCTGCACAAACTGTCAGAAACCGTCTCAGGGAAGCTCATCTGCAATCATCCTCATCGGGATCTCGACCTGACTGCAGTTGTCATCGTAACCGACATGCTCAATTCGATGACATCTGACACTTTAGAGAGGTGTTCTCTTTACAGATGAATCCCGGTTTTCACTGTACAGGGCAATCAGCGTAATCATGCTGTCTAATCAGCATCTTGATATGCCACACCTGTGAGGTGGATGGATTATCTCGGCAAAGGAGAAGTGCTCACTAACACAGATTAAGACAGATTTGTAAACAATATTTGAGAGAAATAGGCCTTTTGTGTACATAGAAAAAGTCTTAGATTTTTGAGTTCAGCTGATGAAAAATGGGGGCAAAAACAAAAGTGTTGCGTTTATAATTTTGTTCAGTGTATTTATACTAGTAAACATTTGAAATGGATCAAAACCTTTCATCAAAGGTGTCCTAAAATGCATTCTTGTCTTAGAAGAATTTGTATTAACTTATTTGATCCACTTCAAATGTTGACTACAATTTATACACACACAAATATATACAGTGCCTTGTGAATGTATTCACACCCCTTAATTTTTTTCACGTTTTATTGTTGCTGCCTTTTTTAACTGCTTTAATTTAGTTTTTTTGTTCTACACCAGTCTACACTCCATACACCATATTGACAAAGCAAAAACGGAATTGTCACAACTTTGTAAATTAATTACAAATAAAAAAACTGAAATAAGTACATTGCAGAAGTATTCATACCCTTAACAAAATATTAAAAGCACCTATACAGCCTCAAGTCTTTTTTGTTTGATGCGACAAGCTCTGTCAGGTTGGATGTGGGCAGACACACATTTTCAGTTTTCTCCAGAAATATTTGATTGGGTTCAAGCTCAGTTTCTGGCTGGGCCTCTCAAGGACATTCACATAGTTGTCTATAAGCCACTCTTGCTGTGTGTTTAGGTCCATTGTCCTGTTGGAAGGTAAACTTTCTGCCCATCTGAGGTTCTGTATACTCTGGACTGGGTTTTCATTTAAGGCCATCTCTATATTTTGGTGCATTGAGCTTTTCTTCTACTCTCACGAGTCCCTCGGTCCCTGCTGCTGAAAAACTGCCTCACAGTATGAGGCTGCTATCAGCACACTTTACTTTTGGGATGGCACTCTGCATGTGATGAGCAGTGCCAGCTGTCCTTCAAACATGATGCTTGGAATTGAGGTTCATCAGACCAGAGAATCTTATTTCTCAGAGTCTGAGGCTTCTTTAGGTGCTTTTTTACGAATTCTAAGTGTGTGTTCATGTGTTTACACTGAAGAGAGGATTGAGTCTTGTCACACTGACACAAAGCACAGATCGATGGAGTGTTGCAGTGATGTTTGTCCTTCTGTAGGTTTCTCCTATCTCCACATATGAGCATGGCACTCAACTAGAGTGACCACCAGGTTCTTGGCCACCACTCTAACCAAAGCTCTTCTCCATCAATTGGTCAGTTTGGCCAGAAAGTCAGCTCTAAGAAGACTCTTGGTTGTTTTAAACTTCTTCCATTAAGGGTAACAGAGACTACATGCTTATGTGACCCTTCAATGAAGCATATTTTTTTCCTGAACTCTTCCCCAAATGTGTGACACAAACCTGTTTCTGAGTTCTACAGACTGTTCTTTTGACCTCAGATGCTTGTTTTTTGCTCTGAAATGCATTAGCAGCTATTATACCTTTCATTAAGACGTGTGTGCTTTTCCAAATCATAACCATTCAATTTAATTTGCCACAGGTTACCTTCACTCAAGGTCTAGTAACACCTACAAGCAATATGAATGCTCCTGAGCTAAATTCCATCTGTCCCAGATAAGGGTATAAGTACTTATGCAATGGAATCATGTAAGGTTTTTATTTTTAATAAATTTGCAAAGATGTTAAAAAAACTTTTTTTTTTTTGCTTTACCATTATAGTGTATGGAGTGTAGATTGATGTGGAAAAAAGTAATTTAAAGCAGTTTGACATAAGGCAGCAACATAAAACGTGAAAAAATGTACACACACACACACACACACACACACATACACATACATATATATATATATATATATATATATATATATATATATGTGTGTGTGTGTGTACACATACATACATACATATATACAAATAAATAAACAAATATTAAACATAATTGTCATGCCATGGTGAATGAAACACACAAAGAAGACGATGAACAATGCAAATCGTTTTAATAGTCAATACAGGACGCACCACACAACTTTACATTCACTGGAGCTATTTTTTCAGGAAACACTGCTGAAATATATGCAGCTAACAACGGAAATAATATTGACCATAGTCGGCTAACAATGCTTTTGGCAAATGCACCTCAGCTAAGCATGACCACTTGTTTTACAGGCCTCATAGTGCATTCTGGGATTACAGGTGAAGCTGCCTTGGAATCAGGCCGAAATAAGGTATCTTAGGAGGCAGTATAATTATGCTGCCTAACTTTTGGAACAACCTTCATGCACTTATAATGCTTTAAAGTGCTGCCAACAGAGAGCTCACAAGGTTTTTTAAACAAAGCGTAGGTTAAGATGAATGTTAGATTAGCAGTAATATGTACAGCAGTGCATTTTCAAGTGTTTGATAATGTACAAATTCACTTTAATTTTGATCTTTATCCAACTTTCTTCGCCATTATGCATTTAAAGACCATTTATTCGTTGTACTATCAAACATGAATTTCTTGAATATGTAGTACAAATATTTATTTACAAATAATACGCAAGATAAAAGCCATATTCTACTGAAGAAAACAAATCACAGGATCCATTCTAGGTGCATATCAATAGGGACTATATATATCACACCAATAATTTCTTGATTTACACTCTATTAAAAGTATTTGCATTTGTGATATGCCTTGAAGACTTTTAAATCCCTGCCTGGGTTACCTGCTAGATGGCAATTCACTTCCTCAGAGAATTTCAAAGACCAAAGATAATTGCGAGAAGTTTCAGTGAATATATAAGCATTTGAAGGTCTCACAATTCCCTCCCAAATGACTTACTCTGTTAATTCACTGAGCACTAATATGGTGCAGCAGATTCGTCACTGTATTGTTGGTGCTGCAGCTTCATCGGCCTTGACACATGTTCCCAGTATAAAATAGCAAATCAGAGACAAGTAAACAAATATGGTGACTCAGAAAACACACATGAAAATGTGGGAATTGTTGGTTTTGTTAAGTGGATGCTCTAAATGAAGGTTCATAGCATTTAATGAGAAAACCATGTGGCGTATTTCCAAATGAAACAGGAAATCCATTGAATGTAGGGCGAGACTTTATTTTATCTATTCTTGATTGGATTAGCTCAAGAGAAATGTTTGTTATTCAAATCAGAATGAAGGCAGGTGGTTGGAGGGGAGGGGTTGAAAAGTAAATGATTAATGAAAACATCCGAAAAGGAAAGTCATTTCAGAGCAAGAGCAAGTCATTACATTCTGATAAAAGATTATGCACATATGATGGCAAATAATGCACAATGACACCAGCACTGAATATGAAAAAAGTAAATAGGGTCAATTTTGATTTCATACTGGCACCCCACCATTTCTAATCCCTTTGTAAAGTCAGAATAAGGCACATGGATGATACCTGACTGCCTGACTGTTGGGGCTGGGAGATATATAACTAGAATTTAGCCAAGCGCATTATTTACAATCAGTGTAATAATCACTAAGTGCAAGTAGTGTTAGATGCTATTGTACTACACTGTATTTATAGCAAATTATTAAACAGTATGCAATAACAACATGGTCAGTGTATATTTATTAAAATCATAAATGGATGCTGCCTGATTGGGACCTTATTGTCTCTGTCCCTAAAACCTAAGCCTAAGCCTACCCATAACCCTAATCATATTGAACCTACTGTAGGTGTCTTCATACGTCTAGAAAGGGAGCCACAGTTTTGAGCATGGTGACAATATGAGTTGCACAGTTGATCTGCCAGATGCTCAATGCAAGGACACCACATCCAATTTCAATTAAAGGCTAATTAAATACCTTTAAAATATTTTATTCCTACTATTACAGACATACAAGTCAGAGTTAAACAACGCAATTGCCTTTGCCAATAAGATGGGCTATTTACATTTAATAGACACAATAAAATGCCTTTTTCTGATATTTTCCAGCTTTTTACTAAATGAGCGCAACAAAGCAAAATATAAAACCCATATAAAAGTATTTCACAATAAACAGTAATATTTACCAACACATAACACTAAAATGAAAGCAATCTCTGCCAAATGGAAAAATTCATCCTACCAGGCCACAAATTCAAGCCAGTGGTTTGAAGGTAAGTGAAAAAAGGTTTGGGGACAGAAACAACTAATGCTGCGTTCAAGTCCTCCTGGGACGTTCATACTTACGAGTTGAAAAGTCGTTATTACGACGTCGGGTGCGTTCAAGTCACTTTAGTCGGAACAAGATGGCGATTTAACTTTTCTACATAAATTCAATGATTTTTTTAACTCTACATCTATAAAATGATGAATGAAGAATGTGCATCAGTGTGTTTTTATTTTTTTCTGTTAACATGAATGCACCATTAACACAGCTTCTCGTGGTCATGTGCTACACTAGTTTAATGCGGTGGCTGTAGCTAGCACTAACCAGGTGGGTAAAGGGGAGTAGTTTAAACTAGTGCATTTGGCTATCCACATTGACGTCAGTGGAAAAGGAAAGTCATTTTAGAAGAAGAGCAAGTTATTACATTTAGATTAAAGATTACAGAAACTTTTTTTACCTTTTGAATATCATGCAACATGGATTATTCACAATGAGACGGGGCCGTGCATTAAAAAAATAAAGAGCATCCATTTGAAGTAGCTACACTGACTTCCAATTCCCCCAAAAGAAAGTTTTACATATTAACTTCCATTCATCCCAAGGTCTGATGTAACCACCTGGAAGTTGGAATTTCACCCAGCACTCTCTCATTTTGAACCAAAATAAAGAACTTTGCCTTTTAGTAGGCTACATAAATCTTATGCAACATGTCTCGAAAGGTTATGCAATTTTTTGCAATCTCTGCTTCAGAGAGCAAACAACAACAGACTGTCACAGAGAGATATTAGAACACATTGCCAGATGCAGAATTACTGAAGATCTGTCCTTCTCAAACTTCCAGCACTGACTGTGCCAAAAATCCTTCTGGCTGATGGACTGGTGATGGCACTTCAGGCTGGAGTCAGCCTGGTTGCAATGATATTTTTTAAAGGAATAGTAACAATTTACTCACCCTAAGGTCATCTAAGATATAGATGCGTTTGTTTGTATGTTTTAATGGGAACATATTTTGAGAAATGTACCATTCACTTGCTCACCAATGGATCCTCAGCAGAATGCTATCAGAATGAGATCCCAAACAGTTGATAAAACATCACAATAATCACAAGTAATCCACACTCTATAGTCCATAGTCCATAACATCTTGTGACGTAAAATGCTGTGCTTGTAAGAAACAAATCCATATTTAAAGCGTTTAAACTTGAAAAAATAAATTGTTAAAATACAAGTCCTCTATCCATAATATTGCTTTCTGCAATTAAAAAGTAATCTTGTCTGAATCAGGAGAGAAATATGCACAGATGAAAACAATTCTAAACAAATATGTTGTTTAATTTTGACCTGATGGAATTATTTTCTGGAGGAAGCATAATTATGGATTATAAAGTTGTATATTTTGGCCAGAATTTACCGTTTGAAATACTTTTCTTAATGTATTTTCACTTCACAAGACATTAATTGATGGACTGCAGTCATGTGAATTATTGTGATGTTTTTTATCAGCTGTTTGGACTCTCATTGGCGGCACCCATTCATCACTGAACATCATTGTTGAGTGGTGTAAAGCTAAATTTATCCAAGTCAGTTCCCATGAAGAAACAAATTCATCTGTATCTTGGATGGCCTGAGGGTGAGTACATTTTTAGCAAATTTTCATTTTTGGTTGAACTGTTACTTTAGTACTGCTCATTACTCTATCAAAATTCATGTCTTGGGCATAAAGAACAAAGAGTATGATTAGACTCAGCCTGGTGCGGTGGGACTGTCTCTATAAAACCTGCTAAATGAAGGCATGGTGTGGATGTTTGTAGGACCACCTGGGTCACCTACAGGTATCATCTGATCTTGATTCAGATGGAAGTCAACAGATGGAATGCTTCTGGGCACTGAAATCTTTATGGGCATGATCACAAGATCATTACGGGCTGTCTGACCACATGGTCTCAATCAATAATGCCACACTCTCCTGAAATGAGTTGGAAGCGCATCAAACACAGTCTTGTCCTTCACCTTCAGAAAGCATAATTGACTTAATTTGCACAGCAGACGGTTCTCAATGATGTCCAATTAACTCGAGTGTGTGAGGTACTAAATAAGATTTTCTTGTGTTAAGTTTTGGTTACATCAACTCATGGACAGTGGCTTTTTGTGGGAAAAATCTGAGCTAACCATTCATTAGTTATTCTGACATTTATGATATCACAACAAAAACGGCCCAGCTATTTGTAACAGATGAGAATATATTTAATTTCAATTAATTAAGATGGAGACAAACAATAAAACAGACACACCAAAGCAATTGAATATTTCATTATACGTCTCCACATATTTAATGTAATATTAGAAGATATCACCTCATGGCAAATTAAATAAATAAAATAAACAAATCCCCCCTATTCAAACTCGTTTATTTGCTCACCAAAAGCACCCCATTGGAGATTCAAGCAATTATTTTTGCTTCTTAGAAGGAATTTCATTTTGTTTTAATTGCACTGTTTACTTGGCTCAAGGGATATTTCATACTCCACTACATGCACACAGTCACACTATCAAAACGCTATTCTTCATCGAGTAATTGAATTTCAATTGGGTGTGCATTCACAGAATTAATGAGAACTAAATGTCAATCATGTTGTGTCTGTTGGTGATTGATATCTCCAGGAAGCAAGCGAGAGGAGTTGGTGTTCTACTTGTCTGAAATCAAAAATCAACGATACATAGTCAGAATGAAACCTGCCGTCATGCTTAATTAATTTGATCAGCCCTGTGAATATCTGTTTAACATATTGTAGAAACCTGCTATAATCACTCCACAACTAGCAGTGAGGTGCCATGCTTACTCATCTAAAGACAACTACCATAAATTAACGTATTTTTATTCAAGGGATTTATATATATACATATAATATTATCTTTTTAAACCATTTTGTACAGTCACACAAATAGCAATCAGTATCTTCATATTACTATTATCATCATCATATTTTTACTTTTTGTTTTGAACAGTCTGTCAAATTGCAATCAATCATATTTTTTTATATTTTGAACAGTTTCAAATGGCCTTGTATGCAATATCTTTTATGGCCTTGTATGGCCTTGTGCACATGCACATAATGGCTGAAGTATAAGGTAAATTTACCTGACTGGGCATAAATAAAATATGAGACAACGTAAAGCATCTGGCTAAAGGCCAAAGGGGCAGGACAGGCAAAGATAAGGATGCCGCTCAGTCTATTAATATGCACAGCATATTAGCTCATCTTCAAAACCTAAAAACAAATGTCTGAGACAAATTAGTAATCATAACTTGCATTCTCATGTGCTGCAGATGTAGGTCTTTGCATTTTTTTTAAGAAGCTCTAAAATACCATTACAATTTATCATGCATTCAGCCCCAGAGCTGTTTTTTGCATCACAGAGTCACAGCGCAGCTAAGAAATAACTTCACGGGGATCACCTATACAGCGTCAGCTCTGTTGTTTATATTTTCAAAGACATGTTGATGAATCAGTCTGTCTCTGCCTCTTTATTGTTTTCTGGGGGAGTATTTTCCCCTGCCTGATCTGCAAGCATTCCCCTGGTGTTCTTTATATACTTTTATTGGATATTTCCATTTTCCTGCAGCTAAAATGTCTGATTTGTGGGGACCCTTAAAACGCTTACATTTGTATAAGTACCTTAACCAGTCTTATCCTTTAGCTGAATAAAAATTGAATAGCTAATTTATTTATTGTATTTTTTATATGTATAGGCTATTTTATAAATATATTTAATTTACTATAATACATATATTTTTACTTACAATGTTTAAAAAATAAAGAACAGGGTATGTATTTGATTGAAGTATTAACATTTTTAAAAACCCCATGTTGGCGAAAATACATAATTTATGTATTCTGATGTAAGCCATGTAACTGCATTTAAAGCTCATTATTCAAGTAAACAAGATTCAAGTTAGTAGCGTCAGTTATTCAATATAAATAATAATTGTATATATTGACCTACATTAGATAATGGGATAAACAAACATACACTCTTAGAAAAAAAGGTACAAAAGCTGTCACTGGGGCAGTACCGTTTAAAAAGGGACCATATTACCTTAAGTATCCAAGGTACCTAAAAGGTAAAAGTCCAGTGAAAGCTTTTGTACCTTTTTTTTTTTTTTTCTGAGAGTGTATTTTAATGGAAACAAATGAAAGCATAACAATTGCAAACAATTAAATTGCTGATATTAATAATTGAAACAGGACTATAGGAAGTCAGAAATAACTAGAATATATAGAAGATAGAAGATAAATAATTCCTTGTCATCATATTCTGGGTTCTCTTGGACTTAAACCACTTGGGAATTAAGGATCCTTGTGTTCACACTGTGCTTTCGTTGCCTGGTTGGAGCAAGAAATTATCATGGATTAATTTACTGCTTGAAGACTAGGTACGTTTATATAAAAAATAATTCAAGTTAGTATGAGGCTAACGTATGTCTCTACTTAATCAATATAAATAACAACTACAAGTAAATACAAAAATCAATCCAAATAATAATTATAAATAATATAAAAAATTAGTTAAATAAGTGCTATACATTTGCATCTATCTGCATCACACACACATTAATTCACAAAACGGTATATTTCCATTAGCCAACACTTCATGAGACGCAAATACACCTCAACAAACAGGTGGTCAAAACCTAATTTAGTAATTTGACTTGAGTACTTACGGTTAGTGATTCGTAAGTCTTTGCTTCAGGCACGGTTTTCCCGATAAAGAATTCCCTACAACTGACGGAAATGACAGAACGTCGGTGTTCGGAGCTGCGCGCGACTGCTGTAGTTAAATCCTTCTGATGAGAGCGCGAGAGATTCATCTAGTGCGTGGGAGCCGCGCGCCGCGGAGCGCCTGACAGATGCTTAATGAGAGGGAGTCAGAGGCACTGCTTTATGATCGAGTGAAGAATTGCTCAGCGATTACATCGACCGCGTGATATTTTAATGATAATTTTCTACTACTTGTTTACTTTTTTTATTTTTTATTTAGGCTGTTTCTTTTCTATTTAAACTTCATTATATAAACTGCTCCCCTAAAAGTGTCCTAAACAAATGTACAGTGTATTTGGACATAGTGTGCTAAGATAAGATATATGTTGTTGTAGTGATCATTTGGTCCTTGTGGAGGGTTGGAGGATGCTATCCAAGGTCCTCCAGGGTTGTTCAATAGGCTATGATTCATTTTCAGAAACCTGCAATCTAGCAGTTATGTAACCGGTGAAGCTCAGATAGTCATACCTCAACAAGCAGAACAGATCCCGCCAAGTATCAGCACACTCAATAAATGATAGGGTTTGTGCCTCATGACAGCCAGCAGTGGATTTAATAAAAATAAACTCTGGTAGGTCTAGAGCACAAGTAATGCATTCTAATATATGTGCATATTTACCCAGAGTGAAGATGGAGGGAAGATTGCGTCTTAATAGAGGCAAACGAAACCCTGATTGGTCCGGATGTTTTGCTTATATCAAAAGTTTCGCTGCTAATGTTGAAAGAGGAAATGTAGAGAATGGGAGGTCAGAGAGAGACAGGGAATTGGATTTCTAATAAGGCAGGGACAGAGATTGGGATCTGAACAGGATGAGTCTCTGTAGCAAGGCCAGGGCTTTCTTGAAAGAGAGGGGAAAAAGAGCAAGACACAAAAATGAGTGAGGGATATAAACCAGCACGAACAGGTGGGCTACTGAGGGAGGAGAGATGGGAAACCTTTGTGATGATGCTCTCTCACACGGCTTGTCACTTTTCACTCATTCTGTCAGTCTTTCCCTGGAGCAGAGATTCGTCATTATAGCTCATCTCGGAAATAAAACCCCATTCATCTGAACCTCGTATAAAAGCCAAAGCTAAAATTTCTCTAGTGGAACAGCAGTTTCTGTCTTTGTTTACAGCAGATGTCAAGTCATTTCATTTCACCTGTGGAGGATTTACTGTTTACGTCAGGAAATTGTGTAGGTTCAGCTTTGCCTCCAGGTTAAATGCACAGATTCCCAAATGGAAACGTTATTTTTGTTTGCTAGAAAGGATGTCTTTTGAACGGTTAAGCTTGGGAATGTTCTTAAAGGAATTACTGACCCAAAACAGAAAATTGTCTTATTATTTACTCACTCTCTTGTCATTTAAAGCTCCTTTCCACAAAGAGAAAGTTTTCAAACTTTCCCCCAAATCTGACTGCATGATACCCTTCCTAAAATATAAAATACGCTGTACATTTCAATGTGTAAAGACCCATACTGTGTAAAAATGGAAATGTACAATGTCTGTATGGTTCAAGTAAATCCTGCTAAGCCTATACCTAAGCTTTTAAGTGATGACTGGACTGAATGTCAACTGTTACACTGTGGGATTTGTGGCCTTTTGACCATACAAAATTGCATATCTGCCTAAATGGGTCTCTGATCCTTCTTATTTCTCATTGTGTCATACCACATTAGCCTACAGCACCATATTTTCTAAAGTGAAATGGATAAATTCCCTGAAGGTCAAAATAGGTGAGATTTACCATGTATCTTTTTCATAAAAGGAAGCCGCTCAAGTTCATGTTTTCTAGCTTCACATGTTTGTAGAGTTGGAAGATTTCACTTAAGGACAGATCTTCACACAAATACAAGTTTTAGTCATGAGAGGCGGCAGACATAGTGCTAAAATCAAGCGTCACTGAGTTAGAAACAAGAAAAAGCAATCCATAAAGACACTTTTGATATTCCTGTGAATCCCTTTGGTGTCTTTTATATAATGATATTATGGGTTTATCTCATCATTTACTCACCCTGTCATTCCAAACCTGTAGTTATTTTTTTCTGTAGAACACAAGATGATTTTGAAGAATGTTTCATGGATGAATGAAGTCAATGGGTTTGTTTCAGGCTTGTATTGATGAACGTGTACTTGTTCTACTTGTACTTGTTCTGAAATGACAAGATGAAAAGATCAAAATATAATCTTAAATCAAATCAAAACGCTGATTTGTGCACACATACACAGACTGCATCAAATATGGTGACATATATGTCAACTAAGTCAAGCAGTTCTCACGTGACCACATATTACATTTCATATAGTGTACAGACAAGAACAGTTGAACAATTATTTCAAATATATTTTATTTGTGTTCCACAGAAGAAATAAAGCCATACAAGTTTGGAATGATATGAATAAGTGAGGTCTTTCTTTAAGTTTAGACATGAAATATGATTTAATTTGCTACTCATTTAGACAAGAATGTGCCACCCGAGGAACCAACCACTTTATTTTTAACATTATGTTTAATAGTTAAAACCAAAATTGATGATACCAGAATATTATGGGCAGCTGATTCCAGTATTTCATATATCATAGCAGTCTTTATGAATGGTTACAGACAAAAAAATATAATTGTCTGTACAATTTTGTCAGAAATTCTGTTTATCAAAGACATTGTAGATATTCTTTCATGGACACATCTGTTTATAAAGATATTACATTTACTTACTCATCTTTTAAATATTCAATGCCATTAGAATCTCAACAAATTGTGTCAAATTCAGTAAGTAGCTGTTTCCAAGTCTGCTAAAATCTAAAAGTTATTGTTTAAACTGTAATATACTGACTCAATTAAATTACATAGAAGCCAGCCAAATAGATTTTAGCTTGGGATTTTACTTGCCATGTTTTTATGTAATCAGGACGGCAATTATTGGGCCCTTTACAAAACTGTCATCACAGGCTCCCTTAAGCCAGGCTCGGCCCTTATCGGCATCTTTGTGTGTAATATTCATCAGATGGTTGGTGAGTGGCCTGTGGGCAGGCCGTCTGAGGCTGAGAGAAGGTTAAGCAGACAGAAACACAAATTGGTACAAATTAGTTCTACAAACTTGGTGCAATCTGGCCTTAAGTGCCTTATTTCACAGGTTACTTCTATCTTGAACCAAACCTGTGATATTTACGTCACACATTGAGAAGGGCACTACATACAGCATTTATCATCATGCCAGTACCGAGATGAAATGACAAATAAGCAAGCAATATCTTAACCATAAGGCAGCACGGTCGGATAGCATAGCAATACATCACACTTTTTATGCTACACCAACTGAAAACAAAAGCTGGGAAGGAAAGCCCCAATAGATTAGTTTTTGTGCCGGGATTCCTGCCTTTTGGGTGACAACATTTGACATGTGAAGCTAGAGATAAAAGTGTTGTATCTGACATCCATCTCTGCATTTTAATTTTGTTTTCTTACCATTGACATATTGTTGTAATGAGTTCACAAAGCTGATTCTACAGACAAACTACTATTTCGCTCAAAACTCTTTCAACTTACTGTTTTCTGTCTATTTTCATCATTCTTTGTTTTTCTCTCACTCTCAGGTAAACCAAATGTGAACATTTATAACTTTGTAGATACTTTTTCCCCCTGTTTTTGCCAAGTTCACACAACCCAGACAGAGATCCAGACACCACACCTCCATCTCTTTTCTGAACTAACTTTCTCTGTCTCTTAAAAAACACAACAACGCTGGGCTTTGATGTTGCTCCTGTGTAGACAGAAAAGAAGAAAGAAAATAGCAAACTGTGAGAAAAATAGGCTTAAAAATGTGTGGGACAAAATAATAAGATTTATAGAGCTAACTAATGACTGAATAAGCATCATATTTGATATACTCTATTGTTCATTGGGGTCAGTTCTTTTTAAAGAAATTTAAAATACTTTTATTTATCAAGGAAATAAAATGTTAAAATGTTTGACGAAAGCAACTGAGAAAAACCCTTGATTAACTGCAGTGAATTGTGCATGGTCTTCATGTCAGGACATGTTGCTGAATGCCACAACTCAACAAGAACATGAAAGGGAGACTTGAATATGCTTAATATGGAAATGCTTTGGATAGACCTGAAAGGATGTCTTTATTATTATTTGGATGTGACCAAACTAGATTTTGTTGAAACCTCAGTAAAATGGAGGGGGACAAGTCCTGTTATGGGGGTGCTTTGCCATTACTGGAAGTGTAAATCTTGACTGTATCATGGATTCTTTGAAGTATCAGGCCATTTAGGCAAATATTGTGATGCCTTTGATAAACCTCAGAGGTTTGATGATCATTGGACTTTCCAGCAAGACAATCATGCCAAAGTATACATCCAAATCTACTTAAGATTGATTCAGGGATAGTCTTTGAATGTTACTGAGTGGCCTGTTTAGTCTCCAGATTTAAACCTTATTAAAATATTTAGTGGAATTTGAAGAAAGCATTAAAATGCAAGCACTGTCGACGTAAAGGCATTTCAATTCTTAAAATTCTACATGTTTTTTTTTGTTTGTTGTCGTTTCAAAGACTTTAGTCATTAATTTGCTTCCATAGATTCTCTAGAGACTGTCTACCTTCCCAAAATCACTCAAATGTGTATTAAAAAAACTTTCTGTAGCAGTTTACTGATGCCTTGGTTGAACTATTTTAAAATAGAGTGGAAGGAGCCTACTAAATGGCATGTAAAAATAAATAATAAAACATCTGTCCTGCATTACATAATGGCTGATACATGGGGTGTTTCTGCTCAGGTGTCTAAAAGATCTGCCTGGTTTTGCTCTGTAAGAAAACAAATCAGAGGGAACATTGACCAGGGGTGTGTTAAATCAATTTAAATGCAATGAATACCCAGCATCTGCTACCCATTTTTACCAAATGCAGGCAGAAGAACCTTGCGCTGGAGTGAAAATATCCTGTTGCTTTGATCACATCTGTATATTATTACAACAACCATAACAACATACAGAAATACCAATACTTGGCATAACACCTACAACCCCTGACAAAATACAAGTGCTTGTTGAGTTCATGATTGGATACCATTGTAAGGAAGCAATAATCCATGAAAATAAAATGGAACTGATAAAGATTCCATTTTTCCATATCTTTCCTAAAATGGAAAGATAAAGACATGTGGGGATTTAGGCATTGTTGCAGGTGGTGTTGATGCAAAAGGAAGCAGCATGAGAAACAGATATTTAATAATTTCATTTTTAAGTCCTTTTATTGTTGCTTATTTCCAGTAATGCCACCCAGCAACATTGCCTTAGAGATTTCAGTGTATTTACCCTTAAGCTATCCAAGATGTAGATCAGTTTGCTTCTTCATAGGAACAGATTTGGATAATTCGATTACCTCACTTGCTCACCAGTGAATCTTCTGAAGTGAATGTACCCTCAGAATGAGAGTCCAAACATCTGATAAAAATGTCACAATAATCCACAAGTAATCCACGTGACTCCAGTTCACCAATTAACATCTCAGGAAGTGAAAAGCTGCATGTGTGTGAGAAACAAATCAATCACCAAGGGTAACATTAAACTGCCACTTCTGACCAAAGTCCATATAAGTCAAAAGTTTGTCCTCTGTTGTCCTGTCACATCAAAATCCACCTTTTCAGTTTTGACAATGTTATAAAATATAGCCCAGACACAAAACATTGGCTTTGCTGTGAGCTGTTTTTTTTATGAGATCAAGCAAGGATTTCAAACTCAAGTTGTTGCCAAAAAGGTATTAGTATATGTTGCACATATTTCACCATCTTATTGTTGTTCATTGTTTTAGGGAATGAAAGGTTTTTGATTAGTCAACAGGAGTATTGTATTATTTAAATTCTAGGAAAAACTGGGGGGGGGGGGTACTAATTAGAAATAGAAGTTACATGCAAAACAGCATAAATTACTTTACATAATAAACTACTTTAAATAATACATTCAAAGGAACAGAAACACAGTTGCTGATGTTCTGCAGCAATGTAATTTAATCATTATCCCTTCCCATGAATAAGTAGAGGTGTGTGCAGTAAGTGAATTATTAGGAGTGTTTTGTTTGAGCATTAATTACTTCTTTCCCCACTAGGCTTTTTTTCTCCCTCACTTAGTGGCATCACATGGGCACACCCCCACTCAGGCCTCATTGAAATGCTTGTGATGGGATTTCCTATTGTATCCATCTCTTTAACACTGAAGACGTCTGATCCATGTGACCTCCATCACTCATAATTTACTGTCATGTGGAAGTTTTCATCTGCTACAAACTAAATGTTCAATAAGAGACAATTTAAGTTAAATATTTGCATGTTCTTCTGTTTTTTAAATAAATACACACACACACACGCGCACACACACACACACATGTACACACAGGTGCATCTCAATAAATTAGATGTCGTGGAAAAGTTCATTTATTTCAGTAATTCAACTCAAATTGTGAAACTCGTGTATTAATTTAAATTCAATACACACTTTTAGACAATAAATGAAAAAACATTTTTAGTAGTGTTGGCCTTCTGGAAAGTATGTTAATTTACTGTATATGTACTCAATACTTGGTAGGGCTCCTTTTGCTTTAATTACTGCTTCAATTCGGCGTGGCATGGAGGTGATCAGTTTGTGGCACTGCTGAGGTGGTATGGAAGCCCAGGTTCTTTGACAGTGGCCTTCAGCTCATCATTTTGCATTTTTTGGTCTCTTGTTTCTCATTTTCCTCTTGACAATACCACATAGATTCTCTTGGGTTCAGGTTCTTTGCTGGCCAGTCAAGCACACCAACACCATGGTCATTTAACCAACTTTTGGTGCTTTTGGCAGTGTGGGCAGGTGTCAAATCCCTGCTGAAAAATGAACATTAACATCTTTAAAAATTGTGCAATGACCAACACCAGCAGATGACAGCACCCCATTCATCACACTGTGGAAACTTAACACTGGACTTCAAGCACTTGATGAGCTTCTCCACCCTGCTCCCTAGGACCTAGGATTGGTAAAAGTGACGTTGGTTTTCAGTCCAGTCCAAAACAAATTCTTGACACGTCTGTGTGTGGTGGCTCTTGATGCCTTGACCAGCCTCAGTCCACCTTGTGAAGTTCACCAGCAGATGACATTGCAACCAAATCATCACTGACTGTGGCAACAAAACTTAAAACACTGGACTTAACAAAGCAACAACTAACTGGGGACCCTTCCTCCATGTACTCTAGGATTCCCTAACCAAATAAAACCATAGAGAAAAAAATACAACAAACTTCGCTGAAACACAAACTCCCTTACTTGCTCTCATCTCAAAACAAGGAACAAACAAGATATATAAATAAATGCGTCACACTCCCTACTTCCCTTAAAATATATATTTACAAATAGAATTCAACAGTCCAGTTCTTCTTCTCCTAGCCCAGAACTGATAACTGTAGCAAATTTCTTAAAGCACACGTCTGTGTGTGGTGGCTTGATGCCTACACAAACCTCAGTCCATTCCTTGAAGAGTTCACCAATCAAATTATTGAATCGATTCTCTTGAAATCCTCATAAGGCTGCGGTTCTCTCGCTTGGTTGTGCAAAAAACAAATGGCACACTGTGAATTCGGCTTCTTTGGCAAGAATGTTTGGGGAGGCTTACCCTCCTTGAAGGGTTCATGATTGTCTTCTGGACAACCGGAACCAGAGTCTTCCAATTAGGAGGCGGCCAATCAGGATCTCTAGCTCTCAGGATCTCCAATCTGGATGAATTCAGGCCGCACCTTCTTTCATTCTGCACAGACACACTCAGAAATACATACACACTTCGGCAGACCGGAGATGTAACAATATATATATATATATATACAATTAGTTTCAATTTGTTGACATTATTTCACTACATTATTACATGTGCTAATAATGAACAATACTTCCACAATATTTAGTAATCTAATTGATGTCAATATCAACATTTAATAATACATTTTCAAAATCAAAAGTTGTATCTGTTAATATTAGTTAATGCACTGTGTACAAACATGAACAATCAACAACAGCATTTTTATTAATGTTAACAATAAGTAATATAAAGCTGCAAAACACACATTGCTCATTGTTAGTTCATGTTAGCGCGTTAAATGTCTCCTTGTTGTAAATGGTTACCATTCGTTTAAACAAATTCAGTGACTTCATTAACTGCTGTATATAAGAGGGTAAGACATTTGAAATCAAAATAAATGAATTTTGAATTTTACACAATAGAAATGAGGCTGTGATGAATATGTAGTCTACAATGACATGTACAGAGGTAGTTGAAAACTGTAAAACGTATGTGGTCAGTACAATCCAATGAACACTTCTTTCCCTCAAAGCCTTTTTCATCCCTGCCAAAAATTCATACGCTGAGTGATGTCTTTATTCTTCTTTAATTTATATTTAATTAAATGAGACTGTTGTCAGCTTCAGAAATTAATAAAAAAACTAGAGAATTCAGCATGATATAGCTTTTAATATTTTTTTTGCAAATCTGTTAATCAAATTAGACCTCAAAATATTTTAGATTTTCAAATATTATTTTCCTCAATGTTATTTTGGACTAATGTATACGCCTGCAGAAACTGATAAAAATTCTAAAACGTGCTTAAAATGACAGCAAAAGGATATTTTACATAATCAATATCAATAAAAAAAGATCAATTACATTTTATTAGTCTATTTCATTACACTTTGAGACTTAATAAAAAACATTATGTCTATCCCCTTAAGACCCATGCCTGATCAAATTCATGGATTTTGAATAGTTTTTAGTGTAAGTCAAATTGAATTTAAGTGCCGAATTTGGGTGGCGTTTTTGCATTAAAAAGTAAATATATAAGACAAATATTGAAAAATGTAGCTGGGGCTAATAAACTCTTAATTTGTCAAAATATTTATAAACAAACATGCAAAGGGCAGAGGACTTGAGATATCCACGACATGAGATAGTCTTTCATCTTTTCATATTGAAACAGAAATATCTCCCCATCATTTCTGTCTGGCATTTGATTGTTATTTAGGATGAAAAAACAACTGCCTCCAGTGCCTGAGTAAATCATATAGAAAGAAATAAAAATGTCAACTTCTGAAGAAAAGTCAATATCAATCGCTTCGGCCGAACTTGTAGCCTTGGGCCCGTCTGACCATGCCTGGCCAGAAAGAAGCTGCACAGTTAAACTTCACAAGTCGACATCCCTGTTACTCAATTTAATCAAATTGCTAAATATCATAAAAAAGACTGTAAAAAAGTAAAGTGTAAATAGTAACAAAGTTGACTTAAATGTACCTTTGGACTTTGAGTGGGATTCTTCTTCATGGCTAGTCTGGCTATGACCTGAATGAGATGCAATATTCAAGTATTTGCGAGTGGGAGGCCAGCGTTCGCCTCTGAGTCACACGCACTTGTACTATGTGCATCTTGTGTCTCTGTGAAATGGAGTGAAAATGTGAGGGTGACACATTTTTCAGTAATCCTCAAAGGACTCCTACACTAGTGGCAGTTTTTGGGTTTGAAGTTAGTAAGCTGTTCAATTGAGATAAATGCTTCCGAACGACCGTAACCAAAAAAGTTTATATCATCTCAGACTCACGTCTCCCAACTATTGTACTTTTTTAAAAAACAGGATTAAGGTCAGAGAAGCAGCTTTAAAAAAACACACACATATCCAAAGGAATATGTAAAAGACCATCTACTTTTAAAGATGGCAGTGTACTGTCAACTCTGACCTGAGACTTCAATCACTGGAGTTCTGGTTATATCAGGTTGTTTATAACATTATTGTTTATATAATTATTATTATGTTTATATAATTATTATATTATTAGCTTTTCACAAATTTTAGGATGTTTTCCACAAATAAATCTGGACAACACTGACCTTATATGTTGAACTACACGCTAAGAAAAACATTATTTTTATGCCTACAGGTCAATGTACATTACTGTTCAAACGTTCGGGTCAGTAGGTTTTTTATATTCAATATTAAAAATGATGAAAGATTTCTTGATCAAGGCTGCATTTGTTTGTCTAAAAATACTATAAGAACTGTAATATTCTTAAATTGTATTACAATTTAAGATAACGTATTATAATTATTATTATTGTAAAGTATTTTAAGATGTAATTTATTCCTGAGCAGCCAGTCTTCAGTCACATGAAATCATTATATGCTGAAATCTTAATGCAAACAGTTGTGCTGCTTCATATTTTTGTGAAAAAAAAAAATTTATATAATTTTTTCACAAAACTATTGTGAAAAAAATTATATTTATATTATATATATATAATCAGTTTTGTGAAACAATAATATATATATATATATATATATAATACATATATTCATATGTTCATACATATGAAGAGTTCATTTGCAAAAACAGATAACTCAGTTTTTAACAATTTTCAGAAATCATGTTTTTCACTGTGCATTCCAATTAATCTAAATCAAAATGGTTTATTTTGAATATATAGATTAAACAATAACTAAAAAACAGCTAACTACAATACAACAATAAAACGTGATAACATAATCAACACGATTTTTGAGTGTTAATATATATTTATTAGTGCTGTCAAACGATTAATCGCATCCATAATAAAACATTGTCTGCATTATATGTATGTGTACTGTGTATATTTATTATCTATATATAAAAATACACACATATACAGTATATATTATGAAAGTATTTTTATGTTTACACATTTATTTATTCATATTCTTATATAAATATATTTAATATATAAACACTTTTTTTTTCTTAAATATATACATGGATGTTTGTATTTATATTTACATAATACATTTACACAGTACACACATACGTAGTGTAAACAAAAAAACTTTTATTATGGATGCGATTTATATATATATATATATGAAGTATCAATATTAGTAAATGTTAACATTTTTAACTGTCCCTTTTGATCTTTTTTTCTGCATCCTTGTTGAATAAAGTACCAATGAAAAAAATAAAAAAAAGTTATAATAATAACTCTGACCCCAAACTTTATTAAAGATGGCTCTTCCATCTAGTGGTAAATAAATACTTAAAATAATTTCCTGCTGGTCTATAAAAACAAAACACAGACAACTGAGATATCATTAAAACATTTTATTTAGGGTTAATGGGGTATACAATCCCCTTATATTTCAACAATACCTGTCAGTGAACAAATTACTAAAAAGGAAAATCCTCACCCATATTCTAAAACTCTCAGTGGATTAAGCTATATACGATCAACTTTCCATGCCTACATTATTTACATCCTTACGCTATATTGCAGTGCATAATATCAGGCTCGTGGATAGTTCCAAAGATCAAGCTCAGAATGCCGCTTTCTCGTGTCATTTACAAAAACAACCCTTACTTTGGTCACAACTGACGATTAACAGGAATCTTCCGAACATCTCTGAAGTCTTGATCAATGCACTTACACGGCCTCAAGAGAGAAACCACACACACACAGTCAACCCAAGACCTCAGGCACATGAGAAAAGAAGGAGAGCAACCATCTTCAAATAATGAGCTGAACCGGAACACACATCTCACGGTTTGGCATCGCCCCTGAAAAGCAGCTGAATAAAATATGCGCATTCAAAATATCAAAAATGAACCTAGAGGACAAACCAAATCATTTCCTATTCATAAACAGAGCGAGGGTGAAAACAGGAAACTAAAGATGTGACTGTTTTATCATGCGCCGGGAGAAGAGCAAGGTACCGTGAGGACAAGACAAAACACGGCTAGACGAAGGACGCAGCCCTGTCACTTCTTATGTTTACAGAGGTAGAGTTTTCCTGTCAAACTTGTTTACACCAATGCGATTTTCTGAGTTATGGATCAAAGAGACAGAAGTTGTAGATTTCAGGGGAACGCATCCGCCTTAGTCTGGAAGGCATTGTATGCATTCATTTACGATGTGTATTCAAACGTTTTTATTGTTATTTTCATCCTTCTAAAGCCAGATGAAACAGCGATTCACCTGAAAGAGTCTTAATCAACCTCGATAGTCATCTCTCAGTCATAAATAAATAAAAAATACAAATTTGCGTTTTCCATCTGTGGCATGTTATCCCAGAGCAGGCAGGTTCGTGACTGTGAATGTAAGCTTTTGGACTGTCCATTTATTAGCATCTGTGTCTATGTGTTTGTATTGGTTATGAATGTATTCTAATGCGTGTTTGTGTGTTGCTGTCGCCTCCTGTTGCCAGGCAGTCATCAGGTGATGGTGTGTGTGTGAGCACTAGTCCACTCCAAGAGCTTTGAGCTGTCTCTCAATCTCCTCATCTGATATCCCATCTGCTTTGGATGTAGCGGCGTTTGGTTTCTTTCGGGCAGCTGAGGGGGCATGAGCCATCTGCAGGGGAAACAAAAATCCATTACGGATAAAAATGCGAAGTGATGGATAGTGCGTCTGCCATCCAAGACTCAATAGTCATGACACTTCAATGTGTAGGCCTTAGGGTACAGAAAACATTAATGCTCTATGATTTCATTCTCTAAAATTAAAAATATCAGAAAGTTTTCACACTTTAAATTAGTGTTGTCTAAAAAGTACCAGTACTTCAGCACCAAGTCAATACTGAAATGTTAATAAAAATGAATGATACCAGTCTTTTTGCAATACTGACAATTTGGTTCCTGTCCACAAGCTGCTGCTTTTAAATATTGCGGTGCGCATCAGTTTGAGAGCTCTGTGTAGGTTTCTATTTATATGTTTTTGCAGTTAAACCACTCACAACACATGAACGCAAATTTTTGAAGTTAGTCAGAATCCACTCAATCCGCAGAAACCACCAGTGTTTTTGTTCAGCGCAAGCCTACTGAGTTCTGCTTCTGTGATTCTAACAGGAGTTTCTGTATTTAACCCATTCACCGCTGGAATACAAGTTTTATCCATGCGGTGTGGATGAGCAAATGGGTTTTATTTAAAGATTTTGCTGCGTGTGCTCTCAGGCCAGAGTGCAGAGCATAAGGAGTGACGAATAGCTGTATGATATTGTGCAGAATACCCTTATATGGAGATAGGGGCTGGTTTTATGCTAATTAAGAGGCAGAACAAATGTATGCACATATATACCATTTAAAGTTTACATAAAAAACATTTACATAAAAAACACTTGTATGCAGATATTACTTATTTTAATTGACTGTTGTGTGGTGTATCTTTCCACTGACATTGGTGGATAGGGATTATATAGTTACACGAATATAATGGCTGCATGATATAAAAACTTGTTGGATAATTTGATGGCCATATTTGATGTGATATAAGATTAGCGTGTCAAATCAAATTATATATTTTTTTCTGTTCAAGACTGATATCTCTTGTTCTTTCCAGTCAAAGAAAACAAACCTCAAAAGCAACAGCAAATCTTGTACTGAAGTGAAGTTCTGAAAAAATGCGTTATCCAGGATTACTGTAAATCAAATTCAAAATCTAATTGAAGGCTTAAACATGGGCTTTTTATTTAAATTATGGGGAGATTGGAACTTTGACTCCATTTTCAACATGATCTTTTCTCATATTGCTTCTTTAAATATACACCATATTGCCAAAAGTATTGGGTCACCCCCTTTTAGTGAAAGGTTTGACTACTTTAGTAATTTCCATGAGTACAGATCTTAATGTTTAAGCATATAATGATATTCTAGGTAATTGTGTGCTTCTAATTTTATAGCAACAGTTTGGACAGGACCCTTTTCTATTCTAACATGACAGCGCGTCTGTGTATAAGGCAAGGATCAAAGAGAAATGATGATTCAGTCAGTGTGGAAGAACTTGACTGGTCTGCAGAAAGCCAAGTCCTAATCCCAGCTGAACGCCTCTGGTGTGACTTTAAATGCAGACCTTGAGCCAAAAATGAATCACCAAACACCAATGACTTGTACATTTCATACACTTCAAAACTGTTGCAACAGAGGTGGAAATACAATTTAAGTACATTAATTATGTTTCCATCTTTGTTGACACAGTTTGGAAGTGCCTTTTTCTCTTCTAAAGAAGGGGGTGTCCCAGTACTTTTGTCCATATAATAAATGTACAAGTCATTGGTGTTTGGTGATGAGTTTTTGGCTCAAGATCTGCATTTAAAGTCACACCAGAGGTGTTCAGCTTGGATTAGGACTTGGCTTTCTGCAGACCAGTCAAGTTCTTCCACACTGACTGAATCATCATTTATCTTTGATTTTCACATCAATCTGAAAAAGCAGGTCTTCTGAACAAAGTGCAAGCTTAATTCAATCAAAACTTGAACCACTGGAGTGCTGCTTTGGTGCTGTTTGTGAAGAGGGTTAGATCGAACCCTGCATGCAGGCTTTTTCGTGCTCAGACAGACTAAAGCGGTTTGGCGTATTTTTACATATAGCCACTGTGGCCTACATGTTTTGTAACCACTTCTGATTTGGCATGGTCATCACATTTAAAGCCAAAAACACTCCCACACAACCGAGGTACTTCCTCCTTTTGGCCTTATTTGAATGCAAAAACATTTGTAGGATCAGTTGTAGGTTCTCTGATTCACACTGCATCACTGCTGCTTAGTTGCCACATATGATACACATACACATAATCATATGCCAATTATTTTCTCTGCATCTCCTTCAAGTCTATGGATTAATGCACTGAAATCATATTGCAATGCATTTTTTTTATTCAATATACTGTGCAGGCTTAATGGACACAAGATGGATTTCAACACTAATGCACTACATTAATAATAAGTCTGTTTATTGAATCTGGTGCCTCAACATGGTTTGATTGATGCCCATATAATCTTTCAGTTCTTACCTTTCCTGAGATCTCAATTCCAATTTCATCCAACACCTGATTCACAATGTCCTGAGACTCTTCCTCATCACCAGAATCCTCAAAGATCTCATCCAGTGTGTCGTTCACTGTAAGCAGACGGGGGGAAAAACATGCATTACAATCAAATTAGGTTTTGCTTTGTTCAAAAACAATGGGAAATTATAAAACAGTGTATACCTAAAACAATCTAAGAAAGGTGAAACCTGAAACCAAAATGTTAAAAAGATACAATTTCGTATTATTCTGCCACGCAACAGTTTATTATTCATATTTTTTTTTGCATTCACGAGAGTCTCTTATGCTCACTAAGGCTGCATTGATACAGTGAGATATTATTATCATTTAAAATAACTGTTTTCTGTGTGAATATATTTGAAAATGTAATTTATTCCTAGGAATATTCTTCTTATTCCTGTAATGGTAAAGAGACATTTTCAGCAGCCATTACAAGTCTTCTGTGTCATATGACCCTTCAGAACCCACATTAAAAAAATACTATAGTAATTTAGAGTAAATTGTGTTTTTGAACCATACCATAGTAAAGTACTTGAATTAATTTGTTGTGGTAATGTACAACTATAGTAATATAAACAAATTATTTTACCCAATACTGTACTCATTTTTCTACAACCACTATAGGGTATATTACACCACAATACACTACAGTTTACTGTAGTAAAAACTAAATTACACTATAGTATTTATTACAGTATATAAGTTCACTATAGTTAACATAGCACAAATAGAACATTCAAGTGGATTACTATAGTATTTAGGATTGTAGCCCTAGCCAGATACTGCGATTCTGTACTCGTAGATATGCCCCAATACACCAGTGCTGTATCCAGAGCTAGTTATTAGGATTGCTAGTCAAGATGTTGCATTGCGGCTAATCCCTTTGCCATGTGTATGCTTGAATTAAAATAATGTTGCTTATATGAATGGGTGTGTGTAAAGAGGAACGCAATAATCACCTCTACTCTCTCTCTCTCGTAACGTACATTGGTTTACTCTCTCGTCTATGTAACTGTTTACTCACTCCATGTCTGTCCGATACTCGCTCCTCACGCATCTGAAAGGGCCTCACTCAAAAAGCTCTGCGTCTGCGCCTCATGAGACCATCTTTGATCATACAGGCATGAATACTGAACAGTTTGAATACTGAATGTTTAACTATTTTAATTGCATAGATATACCTCCTAGGCTATACACGTCTCTCATTCTGCACCAATTCAAATGTGTGCATGCGTTGCGCATGTTTTGCTTGCTTTATGAGTGTTCTGCATTATATGAATTGCTTTGGAATAAGTCGCAGCACATTTCAGATGAAAACAAACAACGCAACATATTTCTGAAAATACATAGATAACAGTGTGTAAATCACAGAAACAAGATTTATAAACAAGGACTATTTTCCTGCATTATTACAAAAAAAACGTCTTGTGATTACAGCACTGAGCAGCTCTGGAGCAGCTTTAATGGGCTATTAAATTAAAGATGTGGTACCATAGAGGGAAAAAAGAACAGTGAAAGTAACAAAGTTAAAGTCTGTGTAAAGTAAATTCTGAGAATTGTTTATAAACACATTAGAAATGTTAGAAATGCATTGCTGAAACATGCTACAAAGACTGAACTATGTAGTACTTAATTGTGGAGTTAGACCGTTAAACAGTTTTTCACCATTTTCGTGATCAGGAATTTTTGGGCGGGGCTAAATCAGGACTGGATGACGCAATCGAGCACGGCCCCTTTCCCAACACTATAGATGTGTTTGTCTTGAAGCAGCGCTACAGACCGATCTGTCTGTGACATCAAAATACAGTGAGAGCAGACGCTCCTGATGCTTTCAAATCACTCTCGCGGTACTTTGATGTTGTCATACACTGATTGTACTGCAGCCAGATTATTTGGATAGCGGTTGGTTCTGAAATAGATCTGTCATGACAGCAACAGTTACTCACAATCAGAGTATGATCGGTGCGATTCTGAATCGAGTGAGGAGCGATTTTATAAAAGTAAGAATGTTGTGGTTTTCACTCGCTCCAAGAGCGCTACACCACGAGTACAATTCAAGACCAACGGCCCTTAATATAACTGCATATTTAGACGAAATTCATGTGTTAAACATATTTAGCTAGCTGCAAAGATAGAAAAGGATCACTCAAATCAGAAAGAATGTGAAGGCTATGATGATGACTGCAGTGGACATGAGCGGGAAGTTATAGTTCTCAGGGAATGTATTTGTTCCTTCTGAATATTTATTTATTTATTTAGTCATTTAGCAGAAGCTTCTATCCAAAGCGACGTACAAATGAGGACATTATAGCAGCAATCAAAACAAAGAAAAGAGCAACAACATGCAAGTGCTATTACAAGTCCTGGTTAGCCTAACGCAGTACACGTAGGAAGGATTTTTCAGAAAACTAGTATGTAAAATATAGAAAACTTAAACTTAGTGTTAGTTTTACAAGAAAAGCTAGCAGTTAGAGAATAAATACGCAATTGATAGAGGGTCAAATGTTTTTTGTTTTTTTTATAAAAAGAAGACAGATTAGATCAAATAAATTTAGAATAGAGAGTGCTAGAGTTAGAGGGTCAAATAAAGTTTTTTAGCCGTTTCTTGAAGATGGGTAAGGATTCAGCTGCTCGGATTGAGTTAGGCAGGTCATTCCACCAGATGGGAACAGTTAATGAAAAAGTCTGTGAAAGTGATTTTGTGCCTCTTTGGGATGGTACAGCAATATTTTCAGCTGAACGCATGATTTACTACAACACTTATTCAGACGCAATCGCTCTCTCAATAATGCATTTTTAATGCATTTAACACATTTTTCTGTGGTGTGTGACAAACTCAGAACACACATTTAATATTGACTTTACACAGACTTTAAACTAAAACAATTTTTTTTTTTATTCAGTGTGAAAATAACAAAATATCCATTTGCTAAATGGACTAATCCAACAAACATTATACATATTCTTTTGGTTTCTGCACTCAATATTTTTAACAATTACAAATGCAATGAAAATACAGGTATAATATCGGTACTCGGTATCGGCAAATACCAAAAATAAAACCATCGGTACTTGCCTAGTTCTGTAAAAAGTGGTATCGGTGCATCCCTATTTCTAATTATTACAAATTTTTAAATACATTTTTGCAGCTTAATATTTTTTGTGGAAACGTGATACATTTTTCCCCAGAATTCTTTGATGAAAAGAAAGTTCAAAAGAACAGGATTTGTTTGAAATGTAAATCTTTTGTAACATAAATGTCTTTACTTGTTGACCAACCTAATGCATCCTTGCTGAATAAACATATTAACCTATTTAAACGATCCCAAACTTTTGAAGTCTTTACTGTGATGTTTTATCAATTTAATTCATACTTCCTGAAAAGTATTAACTTCTTTTCAATCATCTGACCCAAATCTTTTGAATGGTAGCAGTGTGTGTACAAATTATTTTGGGGCAATGATATTAGTGTGTGCACTCATTTATTCTGGAATAAATGTATTATTTTGTCACTCATTTCTTTTGGAAACAACAAGCTATTCATCATTTGGAGCCACTTTGATTAAAAAAAAATGCCCAAAACACATCCTTCCTTCTTAAGACATTATTTTATAAAACCCACTAACAAAATCACCCACAATAACAATAAATAAAAACATCTTACTCATCTCTTCGGTCATGTCCATCTTTGCTGTCTCTTTCTGGAAGTTCTGCAGGGTCTGCATTGTCTTCTGCGGATCCATCTTTTTGTTGACAGCTTGCATTGTCTGTTGTTTTGAGAAAGGCAGAGACACAAACAAATGAGTCACTGTTTGATTCATGTCCATTTTAAAAGTTTGCACTTTAGGCTACTTATGCAAAGAATTATTGCTGTGTATCGACATGCCATTATATTGTGCCAGATACGCATTTACAGACCAACACATACACTCAAATTAGAACAAATTCTAATAAAACCAAAACCACACAGGTCGCAACATACATAATTAATAGAGCTGCTAAGTTGTGCACAATGTCAATTTGCAGCCCTAGCTGGAAACAAACTAGCATTTTCAAGCTATGACTTCCCTTGGGAATTTATAATGGGGTTTGTGAAAAGTGGTTTTCCATTTATGAGTAAGCTTCAGAATACTTTAAGATCCCTTCACATTAAAGAGAATTTCACAAACAAAATAGGAAAGCTGCTTCTGGTCATGTTTACCACAGTCTTTATTTTACTCCTAATCCAAAACCATAACTCAAGAGGGAAACCATAGTTTGAAAATACTAATTCTCCTTGATTTTTAGGACTACAAAATGAAAAGCCCTATTTACTTAAAGGTGAAATCACAGCAGTTTCACACAATTTTCAACCTTACTTAAGAGCTTAGGTTTAAATCACTGTCAGGATCTCCTAAAATGAACTGAGCTACAATTCATGGGGCTTGGGACAAACTTTTACGAACGTTATCATGAGTTTAAAAAGACAGAAGGGTCTTACTTTGGTGGTTGTGGCCATGGCACCAGCCATCTTCATATTAGAGTTCATTAGCTTGGTTTGTGTTGACATGGAGGTGATCTTAGAGCTGACACCATATGTACGCGTTTTCTGTTTCCTCACTTGAACAAGTTGCTTGGCTAAAACTTTACAGGCGTCTCTGTTCCCGGTCTTTGCCATTTTCTTGATTTCCATCTCCTGTGATAAAGAAAGCAAAACAGTTAGAGATAGACATACTGACATTAGAATTGAATTACAGTTGTCCAGAATGAGAATTATTGGTGAGAGTTGAAGATTGTATTATTTGTAGAATCCTTTTATTTGATAAAATACAGCTCAAAGTGCTTCACAGATGAGAACTGAAAACATTTAAGTGAAATGACCTAGTGTATGTGAGATGATTTCAATGGGGTTTTTAAGTAATTCTATGTGATTTTCTTTCTGTACATTTGTGCAAGAAGCCCCCCCCCCAAACAAATCTGTTTTTGCAGAAATATTTATACCATAAAAATGCTACAGTAAGAAGAGGGGGGGGGGGGGTTGTTGGTTAACTGTAAGATACCTTGCCAAATAAAGTGAACTGCAAAAGAATTAACGTCACATTACATTTAATTTTACTGTAAAAAAACGTCACATTTATTTATTCATATAGTCCTATATAATATTTTATATGAATAACATTCATATAATAATGCACATTAGGGCGATTGTCATTTAATTTTCTGTTTTTAAGTTGAAATATTTATATTGTTGTTATTTAGTTCATGTTTAATGCATTGTTTTAGTGTCTATATATGAACATTGGCCATGTTTTAAGGACATGGCCACTTACGATGAACATCAGTCATTATATGGCTTTATAATTTACCTTTAAAATAACCTGCATTTTTATGTTTATCAGTACATTTAAAGGTAAAACGCAGATTTCGGTTGTTCAAGTAGATTCATTAACTAACGAAAATTAAATCTCTTAATGAAATATGTGGTCGTAAAATATAGCGTCACCAATATGTCAGTCCGTAATACCTAAAACACTGTCACAGTATTTTACAAACTTGATGGCAACCTCATCTGCTGCTTTATTTAGTGTAAAATTACCAGGATGTTTTAACATTGTACAATGATAGTTATGTTTACACTGGTAAGAGTGTATGAATGGTATGAAGGGTGGCGGCTATAAGAAAAGTATAAAAGTTTCCACCAGCAACTCCTGAACGGTACACCGTCACAATGGCACATACAGGCCTTATCTAAACTCCAAACAGAACCACGAGCTGTTAGTCATAATCTATTGACACACTAAGGCCCTCTGCGACATTAATGTCGTAATCTCGTGATCTCACACTCCTCAGTGGTGAGAAAGAGGAACATTTGGCATTATATTCACGTCACATTGATGGGTGGGGATTCTCACCAGCTGTTTTTCCTGTTTTTCCAGGGCTGTCCGGTCTCTTGTAATCTGTCTCTGCGTTCCCCGCAACTCTTTGTTCTGTTCTTTAATAACATCTGTATTATGAGAGGAGATATAGTTATCTATCACCGTTTAAATTAGCAATTCCGAAATGTCTGAGTAAAACAACAAATTAATGTATGGGGACTACTTCAACAGTAATTAATTTTAGACCATTTAAAGTTACAGGAATGGCCCAGAGATTTTACAAACTATTACATTTGTTTTATAGACCATCTTTGACCCAATATTTTTAAGTACTAGCTGTTAGTCTTAAGTTAAGATAAAGAAAATACAAAATGTTTTCGGTTGCAGTTATCCAAACACACATTCCAGAACAAAAGACACGTCTGTGTTAGTTAGCAGTAGCACAGTGGACCAAAAATATCTCTTAAGATATTTCATATATTAAACAAATGAACAGTGTTTGTAATAGCGAAACCAGTCGATGATTGACGTGAGAGTGTTGCTGGGCGGTTTTGACCAAACAAACAAGCCTTCAGAGCAGCAGCAAGAAACTTACCATCTACGGTCTTTTTCTTGAATAAAGAGGCCATAACTGCAGCAAACTTCGTCGACCACGAAAGTAATAGACAGTAAGTAATATATCACAATGACTAAAATCAAGTGTGAGTCGCCTATCAAAAGACCATGACTATTTCCTGTTTCTTGGCAAGTAGGCGGTAAACTTGTGTTCTTCTGCAGTGATTATTTCATTTTGATTGGTGAACATTGCCGTGACGTTGCACTCAAGTTATCCAATCGTAACACTCATGTTGACAAGAACCGCCCACAGCTACTGCAAAGCAGAGGTCTCTATCGTTCTCACAAACTAAATACGGATTGGATTTTCCCTTTGCCTTTAAAACATAGCCCTCCATTACAGGGGTTTACAAAGTGGTCCCCAGGGGCCACAAGGGAGTGGTGGGGGTCCGTGTAGATGTTTAGAATAAATAAAACAGAAAATATAAAATGTAAGAAGAATTAAGTAATACAACTAAGATAAAATTAATACATCGATTAAAATAAATAACTAAAAACATTTTTAAAATAAATAAATAAACAAATATGAAACTAACATAATAAAATTAATAAATTAATTATATATAAAAAAAAAAAAAAAAAAAATAATATATATATATATATATATTTGATAAAGTAATAATCATAATGTATACTATATTTCTAACAGTGCAGTACAGTGAGTAGAATATATATATATATATATATATATATATATATATATATATATATATATATATATATATATTATGTAACTTAATATAAACTGAGCTTAATTAATACTGTACATGAAAATATACAGTTGCATTTTAAATCGTGTTAGCGCCTGTGGTACTTTTGTTGGTCTGTTTTTTTCACATTAATTTTGAAATGCCATATATTTGTGTTGTGTAAATACATTTAGACTATATGAATGCAAACATTTCACTCCTCTAATAATGTCATAAAATAATTTTACATCATTTTATTATTTATTATATACATGATTTATTTATGAATTAAGTTAAATTACGATTTGTTTGATTAAAATAAAATAAAATAATAATAATGTATATTATATTTATAACAGTGCAGTATTATAGTGAGTAGAAAAAATATCCTATGTATAAGTCTTTTTCAAACAATATTTTACATATTTTAATATTTGACATGAAAAGATATAGCTGCATTTTAACTTATAGAATGGGGAGCCCCTCACATGATGATGATCATATTTGGGGGTCCGTTGCATGTAAAAGATTGAAACCCCCGGCTCTAGTACATTTGAACAGATGCATTCATATATATTACGACGAAAGGCAGCCAATCACAGCGCAGAGTTTTGACGCATGCTCGTGTGGGTAGACGCGGAGCGAGAGCTCGTGTGAATCCGTCTCCGCTCGGCAGCTGTTCGTATATCTTCGTGCACAGTTCGTTATGTTCCGCCCACTCCTCGGATCCTGTCGTTCGTGAACTAGGGCTGTATCTCGTCTCCCTCTCGTTCTCTGTGTTGTTGTCCTCGGTGACGCGACGGAGGTGTAGCCTGACGCGGTCTCTTACGTGTCGGACTAAATAAAAGTGGAGCTCCGGAGGCCTGGAAGTGACGAGGCGAGTCTGTGTCGGGTAAGAAGAGACGCATTCGTGGGGGAAAAGATAATGCACTTGCCGTTTTAGTGGACATGTCGCAATGCTCGATCCGTCTGTAACAAAGAGATCATGGCGGCGGTGGGCATGTTTCTCAACAGCTCAGTCTTGCTTGCAGACAATGAGTCAGTCAGGCAGTCGACTGAGGAAAACGCGACGGTTCTGCAAAGTACATGCGTTTATGGAAAGGATAGGAGATGCGTTGTGTTATGAATGCGATCGCCCGTCCATGGCACCATTTGAAGGAAATACAGCACATGAAATGCTTTTTTTTTCTTGGCTCCAGCATGGCTTTATGGAGCAGTCGAAGCTCTCTGTTACAGATCTTTACTGCATTATCGGGCATGCTGAGGTTTTTCTGTACTACTAAAACTCTGTAATCAATTGTGGTTTTAATTAGTAATAAAATCAGAGAGAAATTCGTTGCTCTTGAGTATTATTTTCTTCAAATTACACCATAAAACAGACCGATTGTGTTGCATACTTGCTTCATTCAAACTGGAACACGTTATCTTACAAGTCGAAACACGCCTGAAAATGCAAGCCCTCGTGTTTATTGTTTTGCTTTAACTAAAAAAAATAGTCATACATAGGCATTTAAAAAAAAAAAATAATTAGTAATTTTGATGGCACCCTGATTGTGTGTGTGTGTGTGTGTTTTAACTAACGTTAAGTCCATAAATCCTTAAAAACCAAAGCTCATATATGACTGACAGCTGTATACGGAAGTAAAAAAGGCGGCAAATGGAGTCACCATGGTTTGTTGAGCACAATGTTTAATATATCAGTTCTAACATTATTACTCATTACAAAACAGACATAGGTCCATAAAAAATTATTTCGTTAATAGAAATTAAGCACATCTCATAAATGTGTTCGCACATGTGGTACTTTTTTGCTATTCTTATTGCAATCTGTATTTTTCACATTTTGCAAAGCCATATATTCTTGTCTTGTAAATACATTTAGACCACATAAATGCAGACATTTCACTCCTCTAATAATGTAAATAAATTATTTTATATAATATATTGCATTATTTATTATATACATTAATATTTTAAGCATTGATTTAAAATGTAATGTATATAAATATATAAATGCTTTATAGAACAATCCTTCAGGCTACACAATTGAATACTCAAAATGAAACTACGACAAACCCAATTTGTGGGCAGGGTGTTTTTGTGGTCACCGTTTCAGATACCATTTCCCTTGTCAGGAGACATTGGTGACCTACTCTGTATGTTCATAGAATATTTATAGTATCCTGTATATCTGCCAAAGTAAAAGATGTTTAAATTAAATCTCCAGGCAATCTAAATGACCATGGAAGCAGGTGCAGATGTCCAGCAGGGCGGCGACACTGCAGTCTCAGAGACAGATGTTCAGCAGATAGCCACCTTGGCGCAGGTGAGTTTCTTGGATTGTATGTTTTCAAAGCACATTTGCTAACATTGCAAGGCTGGTTGTAATAGGAACAGTTACAGTAATTATGCATGTAGTTGTGGGTTGATATTTTAATTAAATCCTAGCTTAGTTTAGTCTCACTGTGTCTCACCCTGTTGTGTCTCCGTCATGAAGGTTTCCATGGCTGCAGCACAGGGATCAGCCTCTGCGCCCACTGTGACCTTAGTTCAGCTGCCCAATGGGCAAACGGTGCAAGTTCACGGTGTCATACAGGCAGCCCAGCCCTCCGTCATACAATCCCCACATGTGCAAACTGTACAAGTAAGCCTGACTTGATGGTTCATTTCTGGGAAACAGTAAAAAAAAATATAATAATAATAATTACGTAATTCTGTGTCTGTTTTAGCAGACTCCAGATTATATGCAGAATGCACATATGATTAAATAATGTTAATTTAGTATGTATAGTCTTCTGTTTGCTAATCTTGAAGACTTGATAGTTTAAAATAATATCTGAGGTTTTTTGCTATCAATATACATCAGTTCTTTTGTTGTCTTTGTATTAGATTTCTACCATTGCTGAGAGCGATGATTCACAGGAGTCAGTGGACAGTGTGACAGATTGCCAGAAAAGAAGAGAGATCCTGTCTAGACGGCCCTCATACAGGTACATGAATGGATTTGTAGTTTCGGTGCAGTGTTTCCAGTTAATTATATAGACTCTGGCAGGGAACCACAGTTTCACAATGAACCAAAAATATTTGACTTAATAACTTCAAAAAACAGTGTTGAATGTTGTGTTTTGCTCCATTTCTTTGCAAAACATCTGTGAGTTGATCTAAAATCAATATCGCAAAATGTCGTAGTGCACTTACTAAATTACAAAAGACTGCAAGCTGGGTTTCAAAGCGAAGCGCGCCACTATATTTATGCGAGCAGCTCACAATACGTTTTTTTACATCATATTACAGCATCTCGGTTTACCTTGAATGCAACACGCTTCATTTTTACACGCACTGCGAGTTTTCACATTTGCATACTTTCCAACATTTTTGTGGACAGATGATTACAGTATTTCACCAGATTCGTAATGAGACATGTTTGTAAACCTGTTTTTACTGAAACGGCAGTTTTCTGCCAAAATAACAGCTCTGCGGTTTACCTCTTGCAAGAGAAGAAATTAAGACAAAATTAGCAGTTTTCACAAAAAATATTTACTCACTCTCAAGTTGTTCCAAACCTTTATGAATGTCTTTTTTCTGTTAAATGCAAAAAAATATATTTTAAAGAATGTTGGTAACCAAACAGTTGCTGGTAGCCATTGACTTAAATAGTATGGATGTCAATGGCTGCCAGAAACTGTTTGGGTAACATTTTATTATGTATTATATATTTTATTTTAAATATCTTTTACACACAGTTGTAAATGTGAACTAGTGGATTGACAAAAGCTAATACTAATACATTCTAAAAATCGAATCAGTTAAGACACTAAGATAAATGTATATGTTGCTATAATTGATTTTGAATATTTGTTATTTATATATATATATATATATATATATAACATTTTTCATTTTGTAGAACTGTTTTTTGTTTTATTTTTTTGAAAACCTGTATCTGAACTGTAAATCATGGTCATTTTACGGTTTAATATGTTATCATACTCATTGCCTTACCCCGCTCATATGGTATTCATTTTATTTTTGCGGGTCTTGAAAAAAGTCTTAAATTTGATTTAAAAAATCCTGCAAATGTCCTGTAAATGCAAATATTTTTCACTCTGTTCAGTTTAGTGTCTAAAAAAGGGGTTGGAGCTCTTAATTTTGCATAGCACACTACATTGATCCATTTTACGAATGTACAAAATCCCCCTATGTGGACAAAGGCCACCCCTCTGTTGTGTGGGAAACACTGCATTGAAGATTATTACTGCAGTCCTTTAAGTCCATATATCCACATTCCTTATTGAAATCCTAAAATCAGTGTTCTAATTGTACCGTAGCTCATTCACAATCCATTGTTCACAAGCTTGATTTGACATTTTGCAACACAGAAAGATCCTGAACGACCTTTCATCCGATGCTCCAGCAGTCCCGCGGATAGAAGAAGAGAAATCAGAGGAGGATTCCACTCCAGCCATAACAACTGTTACTATGCCAACACCTATCTACCAGACAAGTAGCGGGCAGTACAGTAAGTTCGTTGTTTGTTTTCCAGTCCAAATGCACTACTATACAACATTTGAAAAAGTAGCTTGACACAGTTCACCAGGGTTCGTACGGGTGCTTGAAATCCTTGAAAATGCTTGAATTTTAACGTAGTCTTTTCAAGGTTTGAAAAGTGCTTGAAATTTGGATAAAGTGCTTGAAACTGCTTGAAATTGCAATTGCATTGTTTTTTTTATAATGATTTGCTTTATTACTGAATAACATTCTAGACAAAATGAAAACGGCTCTGCGCGTGACTGTAGTGATGATCTGCCGGTCTTTATTGACGCACGGCCTCTGATGGAACAGAGCGGGAGATTAAAAATAGGGCTGTGCAATTAATCGAAATTCAGTTTCGATTTCGGCCTCCAACGATTATGAAAATACAGTAATCGAGATGAAACGATTATTGCATCACATTCCACCCCTCTTTCCATAGTTGCTTTTGTTCCTCCATAAAAGGCCATTGTCATGTGCAAATCAGTACAATCATGTAACGAGGCTTTAGCAAAATGGGACGTGCTTGATTTATTTAACTTGATTAGATGTATTTTTGTTTTTAAAAGCGTGACAGAGAACATGTCGCTTCCTCAGGAAGATTACTGTGTATGCGCTCAGAGACAGAACGCAACACGGACATGTAAAGTCATCTTTTAGCGTCTAAATCGGTCAAATACACACAAAAGTGTGTCAAAATGCGGCGCTTGGTGATTATTCATAAACCCTCGTCGGTTATGTAATAAATGAACGTTAAGAGTTGAGGAGGAAAATACTTGTGTAATAGTAAATTGGATCCATGCGGCTCTTAAAGTGACAGCGCGCTATATTCCTGCTGCTGACTGTGTGCTTTATATTAGTAATCAAACAACAAAAGACAAATTCAAAATCACTCTCTGCTCTTGACTGAAGGTCTTGTGTAGCTTTAATAAGAAACAAAGGAAGTTTAATTCTTACAGTGAAGACTATGCTGTTTTATTTTACATCAGGTTATTCAATTTCTCTAGTAGACTGTTAACTGAATAACTACTTTAGACTTGCATTAAAAAAACTTAAAGCACAGTTTGTTTCATTTGTATCTTTTTTATTCTATTGTATTCTTTTGCTTTTTTATTACTGGCAGTTTAATTATTTTTAGATCCTTTTCTTATGTTTTGTTACTAATTTTAGTTACTCTGGTATGCTGCTGTGGTGTTGAGAATCGTGACATTTCACTGGTCTCTAAAATGTAGTTGTCATAGCAACCTTATTTACAGAAAATATATATTTGATATATACATCACTATCTTTAAATAAATATTTAATGTAAAGTTTTGGTCATATGGCCCAATGATTGTTTTAAATAATCGTGATTACAATATTGACCAAAATAATCGTGATTATGATTTTTGTCATAATCGAGCATCCCTAATTAAAAACGTAGAGGTGTTGCTGCTTCAGTCAGCGTTGCCTTGAAAATGACAAATGCAAATTATGGTTAAAAATAAGTCATCTGTCAAGTCAGATTTTTTATGAGAGTCTGCGCTTTCAAGCCGTGTAAAAGGTAAGCGAAAATGACCATGCTCAGTTACACTAAATATCGTGATTAAAGTGAAATAATAAAATATTTTGCAGGTATTTTTATATTATTTTATATTAAAATATATATTAAACGCGGTATATATTTTATATCAATGCATCTCGGAAGTGAACCGACTGCCTTCAGAGAAGTTTCAATGACATTATCGTTTCATCTCACCGACGTACAGTATAATGTCTAACAGTAGTGTTTGTGAGCACAGAGCTGCTTTGTTTACAGTCGTTACCGGGGAAACAGCTGTTGTCATGCCGTTACAAAAGCGCTACCTAGTGGCAGACAGAACCTATATTTTAGCCTTTAATCTGTTTATCTATTTTTAAGGAAAAAAGGTATAAATCAGAAGTGTAAAGAACTATTTTAATTTAAAGCACACACATCTTACGGTCTAATTTTTATTTTAGATTTTTGAAGCCACATTAGCTTTTGTTCACCTCACCAGAGCTGAGGTTTTTCACTTTATACAACTCTTTCTATTTGGGAAAACTTGTATTTGAACTGAAAATAATATTTTTTGAAGTCCTTTTATGGTTTAATATGTTACAATAGACCTACCCCACTCATACAGTATTTATTGTATTTTTGCAGGTTAAAAAGCCTTACATTTTATTTAAAAAATCCTGCAGATACCCTGTAAATTCTTTCCTTTATTTTTATTTTATAATTTATATTTATATTTTACTGTATGTTGGCTATTTTTATATTATGCAATGCTATATGCTATTCAGACCGGTGGTTTTTAAAAGCACAATAATATCTGATTTAAAAACTCAAGTGTGTGTTTGTGTAAACATGCAATTTACCACAGTTTAAAGTGCTGGAAAAGCTTGGAAGTGCTTGAATGTAAATTTGGAAAAGGTGTAAGAACCATGTTCAATTTCCCCCAGTTGCTATCACTCAGGGTGGGGCAATCCAGTTAGCCAATAATGGAACAGATGGAATTCAAGGGCTACAAACCCTGACCATGACGAACGCAGGCGCTCAGCCCGGCACCACCATCCTGCAGTATGCACAGACCAGCGACGGCCAGCAGATACTGGTGCCCAGCAATCAAGTGGTTGTACAAGGTGAGATTTCACCATTGTAGTTCTATACAAGTACATAAAACCTTGACTAAAATGACAGAAGATAAAGAGAGATAAATCTAGGCTAGGCTTAATCTGTATCCAGCAGGCAGCCACACAATGCATCTAAATGTCTCCTTGTCAAAACATAAATCTGTGCTGTTTTTTTTTTTCAGCGGCCTCAGGAGATGTTCAGGCATATCAGATCCACACCACAGCTGCTAGCACCATTGCTCCAGGGGTGGTCATGACCTCCTCTCCTGCACTGTCCAGCCAGGGAGGAACTGTGGAGGTCACACGCAAGCGGGAGGTTCGGCTAATGAAGAACAGGTACGATAAAAAACACATCTGCACAATTAATGCGCATGCTCATTTTGGAATGTAAAGTATGACCCAGGTGAATTGCGTAAATCTGAGAACAATTGATCTGTATTCAGGTTTATTTAAAATAAAAAGCCATATAGTTTAACATTTGAAAGCAAAGAAATATGTATGTATATATATTTCTGCACACACACACACACATATACAGTCATGGCCAAAAATATCGGCACCCTTGGTAAATATGATCAAAGAAGTCTGTGAAAATTAATCTGCATTGTTAATCCTTTTGATCTTTTATTTAAAAAAATTCACAAAAATGTAACCTTCCATTGGATTATAAGAATTTAAAATGGGGGAAATATCATTATAAAATAAATGTTTTTTCTCAAATACACGTTGGACACAATTATTGGCACCCCTAGAAATTCTTATGAGTAAAATATCTCTGAAGTATATTCCCATTCATATTCACAATTGTGAGCACTCCAGGGTGATTATGAACATTAAATTATCCAGCCATGGCTTCCTGTTTCACAGAAATATAACTAGGAGGGAAAACAAAGCCCAAATTCCCTTAATCATCCATCACAATGTGACAAACCAAAGAATATATTTCTGATGTGCAGCAAAAGATAATAGAGCTTAGTGAAGTGGCTTTAAGAAAAGTGCTAGAGCTTTGAAAATTTGAGAATTTCCAATCAACATAAAATGTTACGAAACTGCCTGGAAGAGGACATGTGTCTATATCGTCCTAATGCATGGTGGGGAGGAGAGTTTGAGTGGCTAAAGACTCTCCAAGGATCACAGCTGGAGAATTGAAGAGTCTCGGGGTCAGAAAACCTTAAAAAAAATTGTCAAACAGCTCCTACATCACCACATGTTGTTTGGGAGGGTTTCAAGAAAAATTATCCTAGCTCATCCAAAAACAAAACTCCAGCATATTCAGTTAATCAGACATGGGACTGGCTTCTATGGTCAGATGAAACTAAAAAAATTGCTTTTTAGCAGCAAACACTCAAGATGGGTTTGGTGAACACAGGGATAAAAAGTACCTCATGTGTACAATGAAATATACTGCTGTATTTTTGATGTTGTGGGCCTATATTTCTGCTGGAGGTCCTGGACATCTTGTTTAGACACATGGCATCATGAATTCTATCAAATATCAACAGATAAAAATCAATAAGTGACTGACTCTGTTAGAAATCTTATAATGGGCCATGTCTGGATCTTCCAACCGTACAATAATCCAAACACAAACCTCAAAAACGAGTCACTGAGCACAAAACCAAGCTTCTGCTATGGCCATTCCAGTCCTCTGACCTGAACCCTATAGAAAATGAGTGGGTGAACTGAAGCGAAGAAGCACAAACATGGAGCTGGGAATCTAAAGGGTCTGGAGTGATTCTGGATGAAGGAATGGTCTCTGATCTCTTGTCAGGTGTTCTCTAACCTCATCAGGCTTTATAGGAAAAAAATTGAGCTGTTAAACTGGCAAATGGAGGTTTCAAAAAGTATTGAATAAAAGGGTGCCGTTAATTGTGGCCAAAGTGTATTAGAGAAAAACATTTATTTCATAATGATATTTCCCCCCTTTTTAAATTCTTATTATCCAATGAAAGGTTAGATTTTTTTTTATAAAAGATCAAAAGGATTAACAATGCAGATACATTTTCACAGCCTTCTTTGATCATATTTACCAAGGGTGCCGATATTTTTGCCATAACTGTACATACATATTAGGGGTTGCACAGACTAATCAACTAGTCGACTTCAGTGCTCTGCCATGGCGCTTTAAGCTTGACGTCAATAGTCGCAGGTCCTATAGAGGGCGCAACAGGATAAGAAATCCACATTTACGCTCTGTTTCCAAACAGCTAAAATTACAAATTAATTCATACTCTGAAAGTGCTCCACAAGACATGTGTGATTATATTACTGGATGCTCGAAATTGAATGGGAAAATGCACGTTTTAAACAGCTTATTGTACAGGTAAATGAATCTCCGTTCTAATCTAATACGCTGCTGCAGACATTATTATTTATAATAATAATAATATAATGCATAAGGAAAAAAAACTTTTTATAATAAAATATGTATTATTTATTATTGAAAAAATTATGCAGTACAATAATATTATTCCATATTAATACAATTTATTTATTTAGTTGTTTAATTTAATTGTTTAAATAATAAACTATTATTATAATAATCAAAATATTATTCTATAATAATATTAAATGCGGGGAGAAACAAGTTTTCCATCTTTTGTTCTTAGTTGATCCCATTCCTGATTAAAATGCTACAAAAAATGATGTAAAATACCTTTTTTGTGACATATTAGCTTATATTTATTCCTTATATGTTATTACAAGATAATTTTCTTGCAATTTTACTTCAGCTATGACTATATAAACACTGTTCCGTGTTCTCCCTTAAAACCCTAAGCTAGAATCCTTTGTTTTTTTTGTTGCACTTTAAAAAAAAAACATTAAAATGTGGAGTAAATGTTGCTTTTTAATTTGAGTGACTCGTGCGGTGTCCATTGTAATTGCCTGACTGTAATATGTTTCCACCACAGGGAGGCAGCACGGGAGTGCCGCAGGAAAAAGAAGGAGTACGTTAAATGTCTGGAAAACAGAGTGGCTGTGCTGGAGAATCAGAACAAAACGCTCATCGAGGAGCTCAAAGCTCTAAAGGACCTTTACTGTCACAAATCTGAATAATGGCCCTCACACATACATCCTGAACGGATCGTTTCTGGTGCCTCAAGAGACAGAGACTCTGAACATAACACAGGCACCTGCACAGCATCTCTGTCTCTTTTCATTTCTATTTCTTTTTCTTTTTTAAATATTATCTTCTGTAAAAAACATCTAGTTATCAGGAATACATTGTAAGTTTGTAAGTGTAAACTTTATTTACTTTTTTCTCTTCAGAAGAAGGAAAAAAATGAAATGCAGGGTACAGTTTCATCATCAAACACGTTGCCCTACTTAAGAAGCATTGCGAACTATAAAGAGCACCTTTCAGCTGCAACTGTGACAGGGAATGAATGTTTGTGTGGGTTTATCATGGAAACAGCCCAGGGTGCTGCTTCTGAGACCTGCTCCTGTCACTGAGGTTCCCATTTGAAAGACTTTCCCACACTGCACCAGTTGTTGATGGTGCTGCCTGTGAGCATGATCAAACAGGGATGGAGTTCCTCACTTTTGCAGCATGGGTCTTTAATGATTGAGATTAAATCAGCTGTGCCCTCTCCTGTTGTTTTACTGCTTCTATTACTAATACATATACTCATATTTTTGTTCTTATAAAGACACACACACATACTTATAAATATATATGTATATGTATGTCTCTGTTATGACTTGGACTGGTATATAGAATGCGCCATTGTCTACTTTTTCTTAAGAAATGTTGCTTTTGTTACAAGATTAAGTGCTATAAGGAAAAGACTCGGTCACATTTGTTAACAAAAATAGGTGGATGCTTTCAAACATGAAATGATGCCGTTTATAAAAAGTGTTGTAAAAAGTAAATGAAATATACTATGTGATTTTTCAGTGAGCATTTGATAGCCCATAATCAGAAAATCATTTTTTAACTTGCAAGTGTGCTTACATTGTAATATATTGGAATTTGTTCATCTATGCCAGACTTTACAGGTCATTTTGGTGCCATCTACACTGGTTGGAGACTAATTGTGTGGATTCCCTTAAAATTTGGGCAAAGATTTTGATATACAAATCTGATCAGTGGAAAAGTTAGTTTTTTTGTTTTTTCCTTTCTTCCACACATTTCAGTGATCAAAATGCTATTGTTATTCTCTGCTGTCTTTTGCAATAACATGTAGCTGTCCACAACTACAATGTAAATGTTCTTTTTAAGCATTTTTTGTTTTAATATTTCTGTTTGTTTTTTTTTTTTGGATTATGTTTTGTATTTTTAAGATATGTTGCGTTGCTTATGTGTAACCTAAATTAGTTAAAAAGCATTCTGGTGCAGTCTTTCATCAACAATTATATATTTGGCAGCTGTTCATAAACAAATATGTCGAGGTAGTTTTTATTTTCCATTGAATGTTTGTGAAGTGATGTTAAATATTGTAATCTTTGCTTCAATCCAGCTAGCTGCAGAAAGGTCTGAACAACCTTGAAGCCGCATAATGGGTTGTGTTCAGAATATAATATTACTATTTTAACAAGTACAGTTCAAAAGTTTGGGTAGTATGATTTTTAATACATGTATTCAGCCAGTATGCATTAAGTTGGTCAAAAAGTAAAGACATTAAAATATTTCAGTTTCTATTTTAAGTAAATGCTGTTCTTTTGAAGTTTCTATTAATCAAAGAATAACTGATAATCAGAAATATTTCTTGGACACTGAATCCGACATATAGAATATTTACTAAATGGTCATGTGACACTGAAAATGAGTAATGGCTGCTGAAAACAATATTTTACAATTATATTACCATTAAAACAAAATAATTATTGTGAATTTTACTAACCCTTAACGAAGAGACAGTTTTTGATTAAATAAATCCAGCCTTGGTGAGCATGAGAGAATTTTTTCCAAAAACATTACAAAATCGACACAATCTTTTGAACAGCATATTGTTTTCAGTATGCACATTTGCTATTCATATAATATCCAGATGCCCTTTTTGCAACAAAATAAAAGAACGGAGTAAACTGCAACAAGATTGTATACCACAATGAAATGCGCTCAACTGCACCTTCATATTTCCAGAATGATAAACATACTGGAAGTAACTAACAACTTTTACACACAATTAGATTCAAATGCTAAAACCCATGTTTATTTCCAAAAGATAATTAAAGTTAAGGTGAAATAAACATCAATGATGCTTTGCCACAAGCAGGAACTGAGAGCAACTATGGATGCGATATTCTTGGTAGCCATTGGTGGCAGCATGGTCAGACTAATGGTATTATAGGGAATCTCTGCATCTTCAGCAGGTACCTCAGGGTCACGAGTGTTCCGCCCCTTAACCTGTACGCTTCACCTGAGCGGGGTATAGAAGACAATATCAGCCTTCACCTGCAGAAGGATTCCACTTACGAACTCTCATCGACCACAACCACTTAAACTCTCTGCTGCTTGCAGCTTCTCACCGGTGGCTTTTCCTCTGTCTTTAGTTCAAACCGCTAATAAAGCTTATGGGAGCTGTAGTGCACAGATGTAGCTGGGAAGGGCCGCGGCAGCCAACTCCGATAGGAATAAAGCACCATTCAATATCCTTTAATAGAAGCTTCGTCGCTCAGGTCTTGAACTCTTAGCCTTCAACCATCTCATGAGAGATGCTAGCCTTCCTCCAG
>CM049799.1:12396567-12506567 GCA_027422405.1 Ptychobarbus kaznakovi
GTCCGTCACTGCTAAAAACAATTCCGTCAATGACGGGAAATTTTCAGTAACGCGACTTCTGATATATATATACTACCCAAAATTGTGTGATTGACATTTTTTTTTTTTTTAACATTGATAATAATAATACATGTTTCTTGTGCAGAAAATCTGAATATTAGACTGATTTCTGAATGATCAGGTAACACTGAAGACTGGAGTAATGACTGATGAAAAATTCAGCTTTGCCATTACAGAAATAAAATATTATAAATAAATATAATAATTTAAAAAAAGCATTACAATCTTACTGCCACAAACTGTTTGAACAGTAGAGTATATAGATATATACTGTAAGAAAAAAAATAATTTATTTTATTGGTATGATGTTTTCTTTGTGGTAATAATTCAACAAGAAAGAAAGATCACACAAGGTCACAACTCCTAATTTGATTCTTATTAATGGGTAGTAAGGTAGTATTAAGTTTATATATTATAGAATCAGGTATATAGAATATTGTCATGCAGAATATATGTTTTATAAGTACTAATAAAAAGCAATATGTTAATAATAGGCATGCCAATAAGCAAGTAGTTAATAGTGAGAATTGGTCTCTTTACCAAAAAGTATTACCAAAAGATATGATCATGTGCTTCTAAGTGGGTAAAATCTGGACAAAAAACAAAACAACGAGTATGTGTGTAATTCACATTTTAAGGTTGTGCTCCTCTTGTTTGGTTGACAGTGTTGTTTAATTCAGATGATAATGTTTATTGTAATCATTGTAGCTGTTTATTTACCGCCTCACTGCCCCCAAAGATATGTTTGACCTTCAGATCACTTGCAGCCCCAACAAAGTCACACATTTAGCTGCACAGTCTCTTATCCATGTTTCATGCTGAGACTTGCTGGCCCCAGCATTCCTCTTCCATCTCCTGCACTGCAAACTCCATTTGAAATGCAAATCAAAGCCTGGTGATTATGGAGAGTAACCCAGCCTCCTTCTGTTCTGTCTGCTGAATGCTTACGTTTGTGTATGCTCAAGCACAAAGACATGCATGCTCACACACACCGACATATCTAATGATACACAGCTGTTCTCCAGTGCTCTCAGGATGGAGCAGGATTTATGGGAATACGTCTATATTAATGCCAGTGTGCCAGTCATACATCAATCTTGATATCTCTTTACAAACACACCACCATTTTACAGTAAATAAGGTCATTTATCACAGAGCATGATGTGTGGATGCATGAAAGCATGGGTCAAAAAAGCTAGTTTATAGTAATTGCTCACCTAAAAATGAAAATTGATTGAAAATACACTCAGATGTAAATGAGTTTGTTTCTTCATCACAACAAATTTGGAGAAATTTAGCATCACATCACTTGCTCACAATGGATCCTCTGCAGTGAATGGGTGCCGTCAAACTGTGAGTCCAAACAGCAGATAAAAACATCACAATAGTAATCCACAAGACTCCAGTCCAGATAACATCTTGTGAAGTGAAAAACTACATGTTTGGCAGAAACAAATCCCTCATTAAGATGTTTGAACTTCAAAATGTTGCTTCCACAACACATACAAGTCCTTTATCTATAATATTGCTTTCTCCAGTGAAAAAGTCATCTGATTTGAATCAAGAGAGAAAAATGCAAAGGTCAAAAACTGTTTTCAAGCAGTTCAAAACGGTGTGAAACAGTCAATATTTAAGCAATTCTCATGGCAAGAGGTGAGCTTTGTAATAATATTTAAACAATTGTATAATCTATTTTTATCAAATAAATACAGCCTTAATAATTGTAAGAAACTTATTTCAAAAACATCCAAAAAATATTTGAATCATCTCTCCAAATCAATACCAAATCATTGAATGGTGAACTAACTGCCGAATTTTTGTCTGAAAAGTACAATAATCAATGCTAATTGCTGTAATAAATAATTGCTTATCTGGGATTTATTTACAGTTAGGCTTAAATTAATGTCCCCGGCTTAAATGAACAGTAAAGAGTGGATCTAAGTGGAAATATATACTGTATGCAACGTCTTGCTGGAGCACTGTGACCTTCTCTCCTGAATCTCGTTTAGCACAATGTAATGCTCTCTCAGCCTAAACAAATGCTGTCAGGACCCTGACACATCTCACCTGGGACATAATTGAAAACAGTCTTACCACAAAAGGGGCCATATTGATTAAATTTAGAGCTCCTTCTGTCACCTGTCATTCAGCTACAAACATATCTGAGCTGCGGCCTATAGGGATTTGTTGATGACATTAATGGATAAATTCATTACATTTGAATATGTCAGAAGGCTGAAAGAAGGATGATGGTATATTGCTGAGGTAAAAACTGGCACAAATCTATGCAATCGTTGCAAGACTTTGATGGAAAAAATGCTGAAACCATGAAATTTAGTGTCCATCAAATTAAAATCTCAGCACATAAAAGTGTCATGAGAAAATGAAGAAGTATGAATCTCATACACACATCCAGAGTTATCTGCATACTTCGCCGTTTATTTATTTGTTTCAGCCTGAAAATGGTATTTGTTACTACAGTACATGAGAAATTGAATTACAAGGGACAGTTGACAGTAGACATTGACTTCCATAGCATGAAAAAAAATATATTGAAGTCAATGGGTACCGTCAACTCTGGTTGCCACCATTCTTCAAAATCTTCTTTTGTGCTCAACAGAATAAAGAAACTCATGCAGGTTTGAGTTTGATGATGACAGATTTGAGAATGATGACATTTAATTTTTTTGGGTGAACTATCCCTTTAAGTTCTCAAGTATCCAGCAGAAATTACTCATACAGCTGAAAGAGATGTTCACAGTGTAACTAATGAGAGTACTTCCTGCTTGAATGGTTAGATGTTTTGATCTACCAATACCCTGAAGCTGGAGATGTTCAGATGTGTGCCTTCCACTCACCTAATTTCAATCCCAATGCACAATATTTTTTCCATAATCCCTATAGCAGCCTGTTATATTTTTCAGTCATACATATGCATGTGAAATATTAGTGCTCAAAAATGTTCTTTAAATTGTTCATTTGTGGAGAAACAAATTAGTAAATGATCACAAACAAATCAGGAATGTTATATCAGAAATATTATATTTTATTCAGCTTTAGGCTAATAGCGTTTACCTAACAAATGCACTAAAGGAGGATAATATGGAAGAGATATTAGCAAAGTGGCAACAAAAAGCATTTTCGTGTTTGTTGTGGCATTTGTTCTCAATGCTTGTTTGGGATTTATGAGTACTGACATAATGCATCAGCTAATTTGACAGAGATGTAACTACGTAATCATGTCATTTTCTTGTTATATTCTTAATAATGCTGCTGGCAAGCAGCCAAACCTGAAACCATCACAGTGGTGTCTCAAGAGTTTTACTGTTTTTCCTTAGTCACAATTCCAAAACAATATTCCTGTAAAACTTTCTCAAAACAATAAGCAGTTACTTACAAACTCAGTCGCACAATTGATAGGCTATTATAAAACCATCAAATACAACATACACTAAACACTTTATTAAAAGTCCATTATTGAAAACAATATTATCATATCACTCAATTCGTACATATTTTACGAGGTGGCTAATTCGTTTGAATTTGTACGACCTCACTCGATTTTTCATACGATTTTTGCTGAATTTGTACGAATGATCTACACCAAACCCCTGCCCCTAAACCGACCCGTCACTTGGGTTTAGACAAGTCGTACAAACTCGTACGAACTCGTACGAATTAGCCACCTAGTAAAATATGTACGAATTGCCGTGAGATAGTGTTGCAAAAACCAGTGCACTGTCTGCTTATTACACAACTACTCACTAAATACATAAATGTTGTGCATGGTCATGAAATAGCTGATGTGAAATGGAATTATTATAGAATTTTGCCAGTATATTATCTTGAAACTTCCACTTTCTAAGATAGTATAACTTACACGATTAATAAGTATTTCTATATTATCTAGCGTTAAATTCAAGAAGAGTGTTTTGAAAGTAGTTTTAAAATCGTCTCTGGTTACTCGCTAACCCTTGTTCTCTTAATAGGGAACGAGACGCTGCGTTGATGCTTTGGGAACGCCCTCTGCGTGACCAATGTCTGAAGCCTCTATAGAATCACGCCAATTCATTGGCTGGTGGCGCGACGCCGCCTCCAGCCAATGACGTCGTCAGCTCATACTGGCGAACGCGCCACCCACTCCTCAGATTTCTCTGCCGAAAAGAACCCTGTCGCAGCGTGAGGAGCTTGGCAGCATACGCAGCGTCTCGTTCCCTATTAAGAGAACAAGGGTTACGCGAGTAACCCGAGACGTTCTCTATCATAGTAACTCACGCTGCGTTGACGCTTTGGGAACGATATACCAACACGCCAAGCTGAAAACACTGCCAATCTGGTCCATAACGAACCAACAACCTACGGTCGGTTCAAACAGACAAGATCTGAGAACCTGGAGCCGTATCAACGTCAAGGTTGTAGAACCTGACAAAGGTGTGCGGGAGGACCATCCTGCCGCAACACAAATATCCTCTAGGGTACCCCTCTGAAAAGAGCTTGAGAGGAGGCTACGCCCCTTGTAGAATGCGCCCGGAGACTAAGAGAGTGAAGGGAGGTTCCGCGCCTCATAAGCCAGCGAAATGGCGTCTCTCACCCAGTGAGAAATTCTCTGTCTCGATGTGGCAAGCCCACGACGGCCAGCACCAAACAGACTAACAACTGGGGGGATTTCCTCCAATCCTGGAGCGATCCACATACAGCTTCAATGCCCTAACCGGGCAGAGCATGTGGAGTCTCTCGTCCTCACTGAGGCAAAGGGAGGAGGATGGAAAGAGTAAAGCGTGACCACCTGAGATCGAAACGATGTGGACAAGACCTTGGGAATGTAACCCGGCCTCGCCGCAGGTCACTTTAACTAGACCCGGGGCAAAGTCCATACACGTCTCACTAACAGAGAAGGCCTGCAAATCTCCAACTCTTTTTAGTGACGTAAGCGCCAACAAAAGAGTCACCTTAAGAGTCAGAGTCCGATCCGAAGCTGACTCCAAGGGCTCAAAAGGGGCCATCACTAAACCTTCGAGGACGACTGACAAGTCCCAAGAAGGAACTGCCGTGGGGCGAACGCGGCCTAAGCCGTCTGACCCTGCGCATAAAGGCGGAGACCATCCGATGTCTCCCCAGGGGATCTCATCGAGCTCTCTCTGGGCTGCAATGCCGCAACGTAAACCTAAGGGTGGTAGCAGCTGCCCCCGCTGTCAGTCTCTCTTGCAAAAATTCTAGCACTGGACCAACAGGGCAGTTAACTGGGTCAATCGCACGAGCCAAACACCAGGATTCAAAGACGCCCCACTTGGAAGAGTACAGCTTCCTGGTAGCAGGGCTCTGGCACTGGCTATGGTTTCCTGACTCAACAGGCAAATCATTCGTCACAGCCCTTGGCCCTGTATGGGCCATACCCACAACTTCCAGAGCTCTGGTTGAGGATGCCAGATCTTGCCCTGAAGCTGGGACACAAGTCCCGTCTGATCGGAATCTCCCACGGAGACCGATACAAGAGGGGAGTTAACTCCGAGAACCACGTCTGGGAGGGCCAGAATGGGGCTATAGAGAAGGAGACGGCACTGCTCACCTTTACTCTGCATAGTACTGTCGGAATCAGCTTTATTGGGGAAACGCGTACAGCATGACATTCGGCCACGGTGGGCGAACGCATCTATGCCAGAGACGTCGGGAAACTCAGGGAGAACCAGAGCGGGCACTGGATGACTCCTGCGAAGCAAAGAGGTCCACCTCCGCTTTGCCAAACAGATCCCAGATCTGGGATACCGTCTGACGGTTCAACCTCCATTCCCCCGGCCTGAGCTTCTGCCTGGACAGAAAGTCGGCCGCAAGGTTCAGTATTCCCGGAACGTGAACCGCCCTCAACGAAAGGAACTTGTCCTGGGACCAAAGGAGAAGACGGCGCGCGAGCCTGTCTAGGGTGCGCGACAGTGAACCTCCCTGACGGTTTAGCAATCTTGTGGGACACAACCACCATATTGTCCATTCTGACTATGATATGATGCCCCCCGAGAACGGGGAGAAAACACATCAAAGCCAGGAAGACAGCCCTGAGTTCCAGGCAGTTTCCAGTCAGCTCCTCTGACAACTTTAAATTGCAAAGTTATTAAAGTTTTATTTAAAGAAAATGTTTTATTAAATAATGAATTGCATTTCTCAGATTTTCTTACATTTTCTTTTATAAGAAAAAAATATGTATGTAGCACAGTCAATTCTAAATTACTTTAATGGAGCTATGTTTTTTTATTTAGATTAACGTGGTTACTCTGAATTGTTCAGAATGAACACAAAAAAAATGTGTTCCATTGAAAACTGCATAGGGGTTTGGCATGTGATAAGGCTAATAAACTAACATTGAGAGCATTTTCATTTTTTGAATAGGCATATTTTTGAAGAGAGAAAATCTTTCCATCCTTGGAGGCAAAAGGAGATTTCTTGAAAGATCTGTATTAGCTGAAGAAATGTTACTGATTATACCAGAGGTCACTTGCCTGCTCTGTCAGCCATTAGCCATTCATCTGGAACCAGTGTTGCCTGTTCTCTAATAAAGCTGATACAAAGGGTTTGTGGAAGCCAATCTTGGACCAGAAAACAAGTCTTCTGCCTGAGCCTAGTGGTTGGTTACCTGTCAAATATGCTCAAGCAAAGGCTAAAGATTGAAAAGTGAATTGCTTGTGAACTCTATGGACTCTTGTGAACTTGGCAAATAGGCTAGCTAAACCATGCTAACCAGCCAGTTCTTGACACCTCAAACAAACAAAAAAGCACCACAGAGCAAGTATTTACAATCTTTAGGGAAATCAATGTCATGATGAAATGTACTGGCATCAACTCTTTTCTTCTGTATTGTGATATTCATAACAGTGAAACAAAAAGAGAAGAATAGGTGAAACAATCACAATAAGATCAATAACCTGCATTAAGAAAACAGAGTGAACATTTAAATGGAGATTAAAATGCTTGTAGCTGTTTCTGAAGATTCAGCTCGTATAGAAAAAAGGTTTATACCATGGCAGAGAGAGCTCTGAGAAAACACATACAAATAGAAAAGGCACCAGCAAATTGAGGAAAACATGTGTTGTCAATAACCATGGTTGTATTATAGGAAATGTGCATCTTTTATTTTTTGGCATATACCATTTGTACAAACACAGTTGTACAAATACTATGGTTAAACTATGGTTAGTGTTGTAAAACCATGTTTAAATTGTGGTTACAAAGGTTTAACTATAGTAACCTTTTTTTCAATTAATTCATATTTAATTAAAACTAGCCAGCTTACATTTACATTTAGCAGACGCTTTTATCCAAAGCGACTTTCAGTGCATTCAGGCTATACTTTTTTTTAGCAATATGTGTGTTCCCTAGGAATTGAACCCATGACCTTTTGCACTGTTAATGTAATGTACTACCACTGAGCCACAACAGGGACACCTGTGTAACACCTGAATAACGTTTCGCAGTTACAGTAATTGTGTTTTTCGTCAGCTTATTTAGGCCAATGGTATCCAAAAAACTAAGGAATCATGTGATCAGAATGTTAAAATAAACTAAAATCTCACTTTTCAGAGTAGACATTAATACAAATGACTCAACAATTTTTGTCACTTGTTGTGGTTCCATTAAACATTTCCATTATGGTCTGTGCATATTTGCAATTGCGTTTCTGTATTTGTTAGTGTTGCGAGTATTTTCAGCGCGTTTATTTATTTGTTTGTGTTTGATTATTTGCAGCACATTTCTGTATCTGTTTGTGTTGTGAGTAATTGCAGCATGTTTTTTTTATTTGTTTGTGTTGTGAGTATTTGCAGTGCTTTTCTGTTTTTTGCAGCGCGTTCTGTGTTTGTGCTGTGAGTATTTGCAGTACGTTTCTGTATTTGTTTGTGTCGTAAGTATTTGCAGTACGTTTCTGTATTTGTTTGTGTCATAAGTATTTGCAGAGCTTTTCTGTTTTTGTTTGTGTTATATTAGCAGTATGTTTCTATATTTGTTTGTGTTGTATTAGCAGTGTGTTTCTGTATTTGTTTGTGTCGTGAGTATTTGCAGTGTGTTTCTATATTTGTTTGTGTTGTATTAGCAGCGTGTTTCTGTATTTATTTGTGTTATATTAGCAGCTTGTTTCTGTATTTATTTGTGTTATATTAGCAGCGTGTTTCTGTATTTGTTTGTGTTGTATTAGCAGCGTGTTTCTGTATTTATTTGTGTTATATTAGCAGCGTGTTTCTGTATTTATTTGTGTTATATTAGCAGCGTGTATCTGCATTTATTTGTGTTATATTAGCAGCTTGTATCTGTATTTATTTGTGTTATATTAGCAACGTGTTTCTGTATTTATTTGTGTTATATTAGCAGCGTGTATCTGTATTTATTTGTGTTATATTAGCAGCGTGTATCTGTATTTATTTGTGTTATATTAGCAGCGTGTATCTGTATTTATTTGTGTTATATTAGCAGCGTGTTTCTGTATTTATTTGTGTTATATTAGCAGCGTGTTTCTGTATTTGTTTGTGTTGTATTAGCAGCGTGTTTCTATATTTGTTTGTGTTATATTAGCAGCGTGTTTCTGTATTTGTTTGCGTTGTATTAGCAGCGTGTTTCTGTATTTGTTTGTGTTGTATTAGCAGCGTGTTTCTGTATTTGTTTGCGTTGTATTAGCAGCGTGTTTCTGTATTTGTTTGTGTGTATTTACACGTGTTTCTGTATTTGTTTGTGTTATATTAGCAGCGTGTTTCTGTATTTGTTTGTGTTGTATTAGCAGCGTGTTTCTGTTTTTTTTGTGTTGTATTAGCAGCGTTTCTGTATTTGTTTGTGTTGTATTAGCAGTGTTTTTCTGTAATTGTTTGTGTTGTATTAGCAGCGTGTTTCTGTATTTGTTTGTGTTGTATTAGCAGCGTGTTTCTGTATTTATTTGTGTTGTATTAGCAGCGTGTTTCTGTATTTGTTTGTGTTGTATTAGCAGCATGTTTCTGTATTTATTTGTGTTGTATTAGCAGCGTGTTTCTGTATTTATTTGTGTTGTATTAGCAGCATGTTTCTGTATTTGTTTGTGTTGTATTAGCAGATGTTTCTGTATTTATTTGTGTTGTATTAGCACAGTTTCTGTATTTATTTGTGTTATATTCAGCATGTTTCTGTATTTATTTGTGTGTATTAGCAGCGTGTTTCTGTTTTTTTGTGTTGTATTAGCAGCATGTTTTCTGTATTTATTTGTGTTGTATTAGCAGCATGTTTCTGTATTATTTGTGTTATATTAGCAGCGTGTTTCTGTATTTGTTTGTGTTGTATTAGCAGCGTGTTTCTATATTTGTTTTGTGTTATATTAGCAGCGGTTTCTGTATTTGTTTGCGTTGTATTAGCAGCGTGTTCTGTATTTGTTTGTGTTTGTATTAGCAGCGTGTTTCTGTATTTGTTTGTGTTGTATTAGCAGCGTGTTTCTGTATTTGTTTGTGTTGTATTAGCAGCGTGTTTCTGTATTTGTTTGTGTTATATTAGCAGCGTGTTTCTGTATTTGTTTGTGTTGTATTAGCAGCGTGTTTCTGTATTTGTTTGTGTTGTATTAGCAGCGTGTTTCTGTATTTGTTTGTGTTGTATTAGCAGCGTGTTTCTGTATTTGTTTGTGTTGTATTAGCAGCGTGTTTCTGTATTTGTTTTGTTGTATTAGCAGCGTGTTTCTGTATTTATTTGTGTTGTATTAGCAGCGTGTTTCTGTATTTGTTTGTGTTTTATAGCACATGTTTCTGTATTATTTTGTGTTGTATTAGCAGCATGTTTCTGTATTTATTTGTGTTGTATTAGCAGCAGTTTCGTATTTTATTTGTTTTTATTTTGTGTATATTAGCAGCGTGTTTCTGTATTTTGTTTTGTTTATTAGCAGCGTGTTTCTGTATTTGTTTGTGTTGTGAGTATTGCAGCCGTTTCTATATTATGTTGTGAGTATTTGCAGTGTGTTTCTGTATTTGTTTGTGCTGTGATATTTGCAGTGTGTTCTGTATTTGTTTGTGTTTGAATATTTGCAGCGTGTTTCTATATATTTGTGTTTTGAGTATTAGCAGCGTGTTTCTATATTTGTTTCTGTTTATTAGCAGCTGTTTTCTATATTTGTTGTATTTGCAGTGTGTTTCTGTATTATTTTTTGTGAGTATTAGCAGTCTGTTTCTGTATTTATTGTGTGTATTAGCAGCGTGTTTCTGTATTTGTTTGCGTTGTATTAGCAGCGTGTTTCTGTATTTGTTTTTGTTGTATTAGAAGCGTGTTTCTGTATTTATTTGTGTTATATTAGCAGCGTGTTTCTGTATTTATTTGTGTTATATTAGCAGCTTGTTTCTATATTTGTTGTATTAGCAGCGTGTTTCTGTATTTGTTTGTGTTGTATTAGCAGCGTGTTTCTATATTAGTTTGTGTTGTGATTATTTGCAGTGTGTTTCTGTATTTGTTTGTGTTGTGAATATTTGCAGTGTGTTTCTGTATTTGTTTGTGTTGTGAGTATTTGCAGTGTGTTTCTGTATTTGTTTGTGCTGTGAATATTTGCAGTGTGTTTCTGTATTTATTTGTGTTGTGAGTATTAGCAGCGTGTTTCTATATTTGTTTGTGTTGTGATATTAGCAGTGTGTTTCTGTATTTGTTTGTTGTTGTGAATATTTGCAGTGTGTTTCTGTATTTATTGTTTTTGTGAGTATTAGCAGTGTGTTTCTGTATTTGTTTGTGTTGTGAATATTTGCAGTGTGTTTCTGTATTTATTTGTGTTGTGAGTATTAGCAGTGTGTTTCTGTATTTGTTTGTGTTGTGAATATTTGCAGTGTGTTTCTGTATTTATTTGTGTTGTGAGTATTAGCAGCGTGTTTCTATATTTGTTTGTGTTGTATTTGCAGTGTGTTTCTATATTTGTTTGTGTTGTGAGTATTTGCAGTGTGTTTCTGTATTTGTTTGTGTTGTGAGTATTTGCAGCGTGTTTCTATATTTGTTTGTGTTGTGAGTATTTGCAGTGTGTTTCTGTATTTATTTGTGTTGTGAGTATTTGCAGTATGTTTCTATATTGTTTGTGTTGTGAATATTTGCAGTGTGTTTCTGTATTTATTTGTGTTGTATTAGCAGCATGTTTCTGTATTTGTTTTTGTTGTATTAGAAGCGTGTTTCTATATTTATTTGTGTTGTATTAGCAGCGTGTTTCTGTATTTATTTGTGTTATATTAGCAGCTTGTTTCTATATTTGTTGTATTAGCAGCGTGTTTCTGTATTTGTTTGTGTTGTATTAGCAGTGTGTTTCTATATTAGTTTGTGTTGTGAGTATTTGCAGTGTGTTTCTGTATTATTTGTGTTGTGAGTATTAGCAGTCTGTTTCTGTATTTGTTTGTGTTGTGAATATTTGCAGTGTGTTTCTGTATTTATTTGTGTTGTGAGTATTAGCAGTGTGTTTCTGTATTTGTTTGTGTTGTGAATATTTGCAGTGTGTTTCTGTATTTATTTGTGTTGTGAGTATTAGCAGCGTGTTTCTATATTTGTTTGTGTTGTGAATATTTGCAGTGTGTTTCTGTATTTGTTTGTGCTGTGAATATTTGCAGCGCGTTTCTGTATTTGTTTGTGCTGTGAGTATTTGCAGCATGTTTCTGTACTTGTGTTGTGAGTTTTTGCAGCGTCAATCTATATTTGTTTGTGTTGTATTTGCAGCACATTTCTGTATTTGGTTGTCTTGTGAGTATTTGCAGCACATTTCTGTATTTGGTTGTCTTGTGAGTATTTATTTGCAGCACGTTTCTGTATTTTGTTGCGTCGTGAGTTTTTGAAGCGTGTGTGTTTTCAAACTGATGATTTCTTATTTTACAGGTGTTTTTTTCTATTTGCATGTATTTTTTATTTGCAGCACTTTGAGTTATCTCTGCCACGTAGGATTAACGTTAGCTGTTTTTTTCAATTAAGTAAGGTATTTTCTGTGAATGTGCAAGACTTCTGATTCATTAGCCACTATAGGAAGAATAATTTGAGAATAAATTGCAATGAACAGTAAAACTAGTTTCACTACAAACCAGTGTATTTATCATTATGGTATTATATTAAAATAATATGATAACAAATACCAGTTTGCAATAAAAAGCAGCATAACGGACAGTTTTGTCTAGGTAAAACAATAGAAAATGATACTGGAAGCTTCACACATTCGAATTACAAATGGTCACACATGCTTACATATTAAAAATAAGGTGAATATTTGCATGTACAGTGCAGTTCTCTCGTTTTACTAAATTATATTTAGAACTGCTGAAACTGAAAATTAAACAGAAACGGTGCCATATTAGAATAATTATTAGTTTGAGTGCTTTATGCTAAAAATATCACAGAGAACAAAAGGTCAGTATGGGATTTGTTCTTCATTGAAATTACAGAAAAACTGGTATTGCCACTGTATCTCCACTTGTGAGATCAGACTCAGACTCTTAAGAGTTGCTAAATATGGATGATGGCTGTGCTTTGGTTGGGACGGTAGGGAAAGAGTGCAAGTCTGAATGTAGAGGCTTATCGAGACAGCATTACCCAGGTTTAAGCAGGCCTGCTGGTTTGTGGAGATAAGGCCTTTCCACCGAGCCTGCTAAGGGGGCACTGTAGCTATTAGTAGTCAGCTAACATCTCCTAAAATTTCTCTTTTATATGGATCTAGGGCCAATCCCCCTTACCTTACTTCTAACCAGAAACCATGGAAAGCTGATCTTAGATCAGGGGTGAAAAGGGGCATTTCTTGCAACATCCCATAAGTAGTGGAGAGCTGGCAGAGGATTTGAATGATTACCCATGCAAAGTTCTGCGGCTGGTGCACAGAAAGCTTTCTCGAGGGCATAATCAGGAAGACCTATTTAAAGAGCCCATTAGAGGCCGATCTGTCTTGACAGGCCAAATTGCTATTTTTTAACTACAAATTATCCTAGCTTCTAGCATTTTGGGGGCCCTAAGCAAACCCCCCCGTCAGTGTGTTTATAACCTCCACAACATTTCCTCCACCCTGAGGCCTCAGAGCTGTTTCAGTGAGGTCATTTTGAGGAATGTTAGTATTTAGGGATGTCCCACTTTTAAACACTACAGGGGGGGAGGCAGCTTAGGATGGGTAAATAAGATCGAAATAACCTAAATTCCATAAAAATGCATAATTTCATTGTAAAAATTACTTTGACAAAATCTCACTCAGAAACAAAAGGAAATGCTACCAGTGTATTTCACAAAAAAAATGAAGAAAGAAATGGCAAGCAACACATTAATTAAACATGACATTTTAAAGTGGAAAGACTAAAATAGATTTTCTTATAAAAAGTACTCCAATAATCTTTGCTTTATTTACAACATTTCATTTATTTATTTATTTAAAATGAACTTTAGGAAAGTTAGTTTTATAAAATTGTATTAAATGAACAAAGAAAGTAATACTGTTCCCAGTCAAATATGGCCACAAACAGAACATGAGCCTTTTTTTTGTGTGTGTGGAAAACTTTGGGTTCAGGGTAAAGACAAATATTGGTGGCCGATCAATCTTATCAGGACAACCTTATTATTATTGTTATTATTATTTTACACCAACAGTAGGCCATTTAAGATAATATAAAAATATGCCTTTTTTTAAAAGGAAACAAATTCAATATTCTCAAAATGTAAGTGTACAAAGACTTAATGTTTTCATGCATATTGTTTATGGCGGCACTGACAACTATATTTAGAAGAGCTTGCATGATTGAACAAGTATGTGTACACGCCAGGTTTTTATTTGCATGCTTTAAATTTGACTCCTGATACATAATACAAAATAAATACATGATGTTTAATGTGGCAGTCCTCGTAAAACAGTGGTCTTATATGAAATATTGAGAAGTGGATCATTATCCAGTTTTTAATATTATATTTTATAATATTTAGTATTTAAATGTTTAAAATAATTTTTAGATATTATATATTATTTATACTGTTAAATGGTCACACTTTATTTTAAGGTTCTGTTCTCGCAATTAACAAACCATTAACTATACAATTAACAAACCTTATTAATAGTAGTAAGGAGTTGTTTATGTTTAGGTATTGTTTAGGATTATGGATTAACTATAAACATTAACTTTTTCAGGGTATAATCAGAAGTGAAATGTAGATCAATAAACAAAAGAATAAAAATTGAATAAAAGTAACACAACACAAGAGCATATATATATATATATATATAATATATAGGTAAAGGGAAAATAAAGAGTAAAATGTGCTAGTTTGCTGCTTAATAAATAGTTATGAACAAGAGGGATAATAGTTAGTACACAAAGCAGCAAAGGTAGTTGTTATGTTTAGGTATTGTTTAGCTCCTCCTCAGATTATGGATGTAAACAGAAAAGATGGTTGCCGGGGAATATGGTCGATTGAGGTAGATGTTGCAGAGAGGAGAGAGCAGACATCAGCCAGGCGCAATAAGTGAATTACCATACCACACTAATAATAAGTAATAAACAGCCAATATGTTAATAATAGGCATGCTAATAAGCAACTAGTTAATAGCAAGAATTGGTTGCTCTACTAAAGTGCTACCGTTAACATTTATACTTCAGTATACCACATTGGTTCAGGAGTCCTCGTATCTTATTTCACAAATCATATGTTTTATGTATAGAGAGAACAGGCAGTGAAACCAATGGGTTGTTGGGGAACTCCCCCCCCCAACCCCCCCCCCCCCAAAAAAAAAAAAAAAAAAAAAAAAAAAACAAAACAACAACTGATGATTAGAACTGGTGTTTGCCTTCAAAACGCCAGCAGTCAGTAAACTCATTTGGTGGACAGAGGTCTAGTCGGTCCACCAATTGATTCGATTCAGCGGTAGCCAGTTACCTGCCCACGTGTATGTCTTTTATTCGAGCAGACAAAGCGAACAAGTCTGATGGACACATTAGGGTCAGGTAAGGATCTAAAAAGCTGGATTCCAGACACGGTGGGGGGCCAACCGGAGCGCCACAGAGTGATGGGCAAAGTGTGACCAGCCCTGGCAAGCCTGTGACAGTGATAAATTAGAGATAGCCATCCTTTCCAGGAAAATAAACTACAGGGGAACATGGACCAAGTCAAGCACATATACAGACACACACTTCTTCAAACACACTAACGTGGCCCATGGACACTAAACGGTGATTTATGGATAAGACAACAGCTCTCTGCACACACCTTCCTTCCCACCCCATCGAGAGTAGGAGGGTTGATCCTGGGCAAATCTGATAGATGACTGATAGAGTGAAAGGCATGCTGATGAGCCTGCTGGTCACCTCTACAAACAACTCATTGAAAATACGTTTCTGCAAAAGTTAAATATCTTCCTCCATATATTTCGGGGTCAACAAGAGGCACTATGTCATTATTTCTCCATCACAGATGCAGGATTTTTAAACAGCTGTGGCATGAAAAATAAATGTGCACGTGGAGACAAAATATTTGCAAATTGATACTGCATTGCTTGTATGTTTCATAGGAGTTTCAAAATAAAATATCCAGTTGATAAATAGCATATTAAATTTCCCCTGGAACAGTTAAACATGACTGTGGCAACGTTCTATTATGTTGTTTGTTGTATGAATCATGGAAAATCAGAAATGAAATGTTGAGTGAATGGAAGGTTAAAGCTCTATCATGTTTGAAATTAATACACTACATACACTAAACCATATCCTAAACCTAACCAACAGTTATTTCTGTGAGACTTTGAGCTCTTTTGTGGAATGATTCGTGGACTTGTGTTTCATTGGATTCGAACCGGAGCACTCTGCATCATAAGTGCAGTGCTATACTAGGTGGGCTACAGAGCCCGCTTAACCACTGATGTCACATGGACTATTTTATCGATTTCCTTTCAACCTTTCTGGGCATTGAACGAGGTAGTTGCATTGCTATCTATGGAGGGATTTCTTAAAAAAATATCTTAATGTGTGTTCTGATGATTGACAAAGGTCTGACAGGTTTGGAACGATATTAGGGTGAGCAAATCATGACACAATTTTCATTTTTAGGTGAACTATTCATTTCAGTTGTTTGTTGAAACTTTTGAGGGATTCAGTTGTCTGGATGGAGTCCTCAGTTGTTAAGTAGCTCATGCATATAATCCTACATGGGGACACATTATATTCATATGGGGCTTTAGGAGATTTCTAGAAATCCTCTTATATTTTTTAAAGGTTTTCTTTTATTTCAAGAGCCTAATTGTTATGACTATAGGCTATACATTAAATATGCAGCTACTCTTTTGCTTAAAATATTCTTAGAAATATTATTATGAAAGTTTCAGTGATCCTTGATTTCATCAGGAGCAAATCCATATCCAAACTGAATATAACATCAGAGATGAGATGTGTGCGTTAAACTTTAATACTAAACTTTGCAAAGCTGTTGCATATAACACAAACCTAGTCATCTCATAACAAGGGCTGAGTTCTTGTTATAAACATTAAAATAAATCAGACTAAAAAGTGACACTCTGAAAGAGTATGATGCTCCTTTTTCTGTGGAACGAACATAAGATTTTTTGAGAAATGGCTTTGTGTTTTGTTATTTTTCATTCAAGAGAATGGAAGTCAATGATAAACAAAACCAACATTCTGCAAAATATCTTTTGTGTTTAGCAGAAGTAGTCCACTGAATCATTGACGTAGATAACTGCAAAAACAGATAAGAACAAGTTAGAAGGCCACATCTGATCAGCAAGTATTTGCGATCATGGGTATCACTTAAAAAGCAAACAAATGTGTTAGTATTTAAATATGTGAGCGAGATGAGTCTTGCATGGCATTGCATGTGCTTGAGATGGATGTCCCACAAACTGCCAAAGGCATTCATGACAGAAAAAAAACTAAAATGAGTCATCTGCTCCTGTAGAGGATTTCAGGTCACATCACACGCACGCACGCACGCACGCACGCACACACGCACGCACGCACACACACACGCACGCACCACGCACGCACGCACGCACGCACGCACGCACACACACACACACACACACACACACACACACACGCACACACACACACACACACACACACACACACACGCACACACACACACACACACACACACACACACACACACACACACACACACACACACACACAGCCTGCAACAGCCATCTCTTGAAATGTACCATCTGCTTAAAGCAAAATGAACAACTACTACTTCAATATAGTGAAATGTGACTATGCGTGACAGAACTTGCTTTGAAGTATTAATGAGAACTACATTTTCAAATGAAATGTCTGGAACAAAGGATGAATGAAACCATTTTATTCTATTCAATTTAATAGAGCATGTGGATCATATGACTTCTGCTTGGTGTCCTTGAAATGGCAAACAACCGGCCCTGCACAATTTCTAAAGCCGAAACAACACAAATTGGGTTTTACATCCCATATTGTCATTTACACTTCACCATTAGCAGAAAAAGCAGCTATTGCAACAGCGAAATCAGTGTTTTTATTTAGACAAGAGCCTTAGAGGAGAAACTCATTCACTCTGTTTTCTACAAGTGCTGAAGATGAGACACTTCAGAGTCTACTGGCAAGATAATTCTGCACTCTTTTCTCCGTCTTCATCCCTCTCTTTCACACACACAAATGACAGAAACATTGGGCTCATTCACAGTGCATGTGGCTGAGGAGCCAAGTACGCAAAATCCTCTTTGCACATTTTGTACCGAGACGGTTTCTCGATTCATTTATCATCAACCATTTGGTGCCAACCATATAATTAATCTATTGGATCATTATGTGCATGGAAGTTATTTACCCTTCCTATAATGCTAGATACATTATAATACAGCAGCACTTCCATTAGTGCATAATTACTGTATAATAAGCAAAACTGGGCGATGACAAAAGCAGATTCTCAAAAGCAATGCAAATAGAGGAACATCTTCATCTCTCTTTTACCCAAAAGCTATTTCCCATTCACTGCACGATACAGAAATTGAATTTAATTAGTTGGGAGAGGTTTAAATGTGAACACATTTGGTCAACTGCATGATTGACGCCACATAAAACACACAAATAACAGGCACATTTTGACACTAGTACATTTAAATGAGAATTTAACAGGTCAAAGTAGCACTTTACCAAAGCAACCAAACTTGAGACGACACCTCCAAGTTGTCACAGACACCAGCGGGTAGAAACAAACTCATTTTACAGTACTTTTATATATTGGTATTTATGAAGCGGCATCTCCTGTTGGAAAACGTTCACATTTTACATTATTTCAAGACTCAATTAGCTGATTTGCTATTGCACATCAACCTTGGATACATACAGATAAAAAAAGGATGCTTGAATACATTTAAAAATTAAGTCTCAAATCTCAAATTTTGATTTATAAAATATGTGCACATATATTAAATGTTTCGGTTTCAAGGTCTGTCGGAACCCCCCCCAAAAAACCCACAACAACTACATTATTACACATTGGAATCACAAATCCCGAGCACATCACAGTCACGAACAGAACAGTTGGATGACATTTCCCCCTCTGGGAGAAAGAAGGTGAATGAAGGTGAGGCACCTGGCATGACGGCAGCCGTCTCTTTTGTGGTTAAATTCAAAACACAGCATTGCAAATTGCACAGTGAGGGAATGAAAAATGAAGGGCTTAGCCAGACACATGTTTTTCCCCCTCAGCCCTTCCGCAGTTTGTGTTTAGACAATTAAATGCGGTAGGCAGAGGGAGGAATGACACTGACTGATGGGCGGAATAACCCAATGTAGGCGCCACTAAAGATATCCAGCTATACTAACAAAGAAAGACGAAACATCCTTGCATGGAAACTAAGAGAATCAACAGACACAGGCTGGTATTTGCCCAGTTTAGAAAGCTGGAGATTTCACATATAATCCTTTTATCCTTCGATTGTCTTTATAGTCGGTTGACAAAATCCAACGGAAAATCAGTAGAACAGCCATTGCAACGGTCCTGATTCATTAAGCACACAAAAAGGCTTAGCAGAGAACAAGATACTAGATTATTAAGTCAAAATCACTGTTTTATTTGCTTAGTCCAGGGGAAACGTGTTCAGAGAGTTCCCAAGTGAGGAGAAATTGAGTGGTTTCAGGACGGAAAACAGCACACTTGTCACGTTTCGTTGAGGTACATGTTCTCAAGATGTTAAAGGATAATGAGATGATTTAAAGACCAAGGGATAGTTTGGCAAATAGGATAAGGCATGAGGTTGAATTTTTTTTCTGGCAGATGTTATATGTGACCCTGGACCCCAAAACCAGTCTTAAGTGTCAATTTCTCAAAATTGAGATTCATAGATCATCTGAAAGCTGAATAAATAAGCTTTCCATTGATGGATTTTTAGAATCTGACAATATTTGGTTGAGATACAACTATTTGGAAATCTGGAATCTGAGGGTGCAAAAATATCAAAATATTGAGAAAATTGCCTTTAAATTTGTCCAAATTAAGTTCTAAGCAATGCATATTACTAATCAAAAATGACGTTTTGATACATTTATGGTAAGGAATTTACTAAATATCTTCATAGAACATGATCTTTACTTAATATCCTAATGATTTTTGGCATTAAAGAAAAATCGATAATTTTGACCCATACAATGTATTTTTGGCTATTGCTACAAATATACCCCAGCGACTTAAGACTGGCTTTGTGGTCCAGGGTCACATATGGACTGTAAAATGAGGGCCAAGGTTTCAGAGATCAGGAGGTCATTGCTGATGTTCTCTCAGATCTATTGGAGACCCACTAGAGCACAGCTTTCTTTCCACAACTTGGTTTGCAGCCGTTGGTCATAAGAAAGTGCTGAAGACTCCGTCTTGCGTCCGTTGTACAGATACAGTCCTCCGATCCCCTCCAGCTCGGAGGCAGCTGCAGCGTAGATGGCCGTGGATGCTCCTTCTGCAGGCGTCTGTGGATGGACAGGAATCAGAGATGAAGTCAACACAGCTGTGGGCACGTTAAGAATATTTCATCAGAGACGGATATTAAATATCTAAGAAGAAGGAGAGGAAAGATGTTTCTGATTCCTGGAGTAAAAATATAAATTTGTAATTTCTGTCAATGTCAATGACTTCATGATCCTTGTACATGACGCCATTGCAATTCTACAGTGCATTTGTGCTGTAGTCTTCTTCTTAGCACTTGAAGTCTAACCCTAGTACTTGACATATATCCTTAGCTGCTAGCTCTGGTAATTGCCACTTACATGTGCACTTTCTTGTAAATTGCTTTGGTAAATAAACCTGCAGCAAAACACTAGGATTATATCAGAATCAGGACTGTCAATTTGTCATTTGGTTACACTTTACAATAAGGTTTAAACTATTAACATTAAAGCATTTGGTATCATGGATTTTTTGTTATATTTTTTTTACAGAATTTAATATATTCAACTTCTATACACTAACATATAAACATACATATGAGTTAGATGCTTATTTAAACAATTTTTTCAAATATAAAAAAGTACATGAATACGAATGTATATATAATTGAATATTACTGTACAGTGTGACACTAAAATTAATTATAACTTATATATAATTATCTTGTAAATTAAAAATGTTCATGATTGATGTCAATGGTTGACAAAACGGTTTTGGTTACCAACATTCTACAAACTATCTTCCTTAGTATGAATTAAATGTATTTTTAATATATTACTTTTACTAAGTATAGTTCAGATCTATTAACATATTTACTGACATACCACTCAAGACTTACTGATATAAAAATCACTTGTGCACAATGCACATTTCCCAATATTAAGCCTAAAATGTGTTTTAATGTAACTATTGATGAAGATTGTATGATCTTTGAATAATATGGGTGTTTAAATGAAATATATTTAAAGCATACCTAAAGAATACTTGCAATAGTTCTACTTAGTTCCACAATTACATACACTAAAGTATATATTTAGTTGGACTTTAGCACTACTTCCGCACAATTAAAGTGCATTAAGCACAAAATGAGTTGTTCCATTTTAGTCTTTAAGTACACCAGTCTGGAAACCAAAAGTACAAGTGCATGGTATTTTTATTACATACATAAATATGTAAATGTTTTTGTAGTGTACTTAGCATTATATACATTTTAGTATATTTATTTTTCACTAGGGTTCTTTGAGTTCAGTAGAAGAATATACGTTATACGTGATTAGATCAACATTAGGGTGAGTAAATGATGGCAGAATTTTATTTTTTTGTGTGTGAATACCGTTAGCTGTTTTGACATAACATCTCAAAATCCCGTGCTCTTGATGCAAACGCAACTCAAATGAAAAGCTCTGATTTTTGGTAATGTCTATTGAATGCCTTACTAATCTGCCACAACACTGTAATGTCTTAAATTATCTTTATTTTGGGGCTTTTCCCCCAAATATTCATATATGTGATTCATTTGATTATGTAATTCAATTTATTTATTGTCAGTCCTAATTCATACACTTCCTCATGTGACTCTTGCCCCATGTTTACACCCGATGCTTTCCAGCTGCCATGGTTAATTATTCAAATTATCCTTCTAATTGCAAATGTTATGGCTCGCTTCCACATCAGAAGATCTAAAATTTGGGCAGCACAGTTGGAGAGATTGATATGCAGACGGTCAGTTGGACTATGACCTCCAGACGGATCAATTACACAGGACAGCCGGTCCTCTCTAAACTGATGGCAGATTCTGCACTTCAAACTGCTCTCTTTGAGGCCGGGCAATTGAGGCCGAGCACTGTTTTTCTCTTTTCTAGATCTCTTTCGTCTGAGGGAATTTGGATTAAACTACAGGAGCCACAAGGTTTCTCAATACTGAGTTGAATCAATACAGCACGAAGAGTGTGAGAAAAGCTTCTCTCCTAAAGCTGTTAGTATTGGGCCATAAGTGTGCTTAAGTGGAAATGGAGCAACAGCTGCGGTACATAAAGACTCAACACCTTTATATACTGTTTTATAAGGCTGAGCACAACATGTACAGACACTATATACCGCGCAATGGTAGAAATGTGTCAACAAGTAGAGATTTTGCTGGGTCGTATACAAATATTTGCATGGCTATCAGTTAATAGGGTTGCTTTACATTATTTTTATGTAAGTGATAGTCCACTTTATATATTAGTGCTGTAAAATGATTAATCGCGATTAATCACATCTAAAATAAAAGTTTTTGTTTACATAATATGTGTGTATACAGTGTATATTTATTATGTCTATATAAATACAAACACATGCATATATATTTAAGAAAAATATGTTGTTATCCATATATTATATATATATGTTAATATTTTCAAAATATTTACTGTATGTGTGTGTATTTATATATAAATAATAAATATACACATACATAATTATGTAAAAAAAAACTTTTATTTTGGATGCATGATTAATCGTTTGACAGCACTAATATACAGTATATATGTATGTATACACTATATTGCCAAAAGTATCGGGTCACCCCCTTCTAATGAAAGGTTTGACTACTTTAGTAATTTCCATGAGTACAAATCTTAATTTTTAAGCTTATAATGATATTCTAGGGAATTGTTTGCTTCTAATTTTATAGCAACAGTTTGGACAGGACCCTTTTCTATTCTAACATGATAGCACCTCTGTGTATAAGACAAGGATCAAAGAGAAATGATGATTCAGTCAGTGTGGAAGAACTTGACTGGTCTGCAGAAAGCCAAGTCCTAATCCCAGCTGAACACCTCTGGTGTGACTTTAAATGCAGACCTTGAGCCAAAAACTCATCACCAAACACCAATATAAAATTAGAAGCAACACAATTCCCTAGAATATCATTGTATGCTTAAACATTAAGATTTGTACTCATGGAAATTTCTAAAGTACCTTTCACCGACAATATACTTTTGGCAATATATGTACACACACAAACACACACACACACACACACACACACACACACACACACACACACACACACACACACACACACACACACACACACACACACACACACACACACACACACACACACACACACACACACACACACACACACACACACACACACACACACACACACACACACACACACACACACACACACACACACACACACACACACACACACACACACACATTTCAGTTTTTCTACTTACAAATTTTGGTACCCTTGTTACACTTTACATGTACTTACTATTATAATAAAATAATAGAAAAAAGATCTTCACTTCGTCAGTGTTTGCCTGATGAAGGTCTTTGACCGAAACGCTGCCACTTTTACATTTTTTTTTAATAAAGGGAGATTAACAGTGTGCAGAACTTTTTTTCTATTATTTGATGATAACCTTTGATCTTGCACCTGGCCAAGACGTTTTAGGATGTGCGTACTTTGACCCTTCTTTTATGTGGTCTTACTATTATAATAACAATAAATTATGTATAATTACATACAAGTAACCCTAAGCCAAACCTTATTCCAAACCCTAACCATATAGTAAATACATGTAGTTAATTAATATTACTCAGCAAATGTATAACTACACTGTAACAAGGACACCTTAAAATAAAGTGTAAGCCATAAATGTTGTTCACTCTTAGTTCACAATACCTAATGATAATAAACTTAATTGTTTCTTAGTAAGTAACACCAAAGACTATAGAATACTTAAGACATGTAACTTGTATAGTTTAGAATGGGGAAAAATGCAATGCTTAATATGACCACTCAACCGCAGGAAGCCCCGCCTTCTGAATGAGAGAGCCAATCGCTAATCGGTAAAGTCAGCGCGTCACTGCAGCTACCACTAGAAGTCCCAGTTGCTATAGAAACAGTCAACACTCTGAGACGCGCGCTCAGGACTGCGCATGCGCACTGACTGAACTAGCCTGAGAAATAAGCTTTTTATAATGCTATTTGAGCAAAAGAAACAACATTTATGACACAGTTGTTGTCAGAATACATTGGTGATTTCAAATATGAAATTTAATCGTAAGCTTAGTGAACAGTTTTGTAGAATTTGATGCTTCCCTATACAAAGTGATAGGAGCTGCTCTTGGATGCCCGAGAGGCGTTTCAAAGATGGCCGCCGAGTGACAGGACTTGTCTTAAAGAGACTTTGGTAACACTTAAGCATGTTCTATATCCATCAAGTGCCAAATAAAAAATAGAAAATAATTAACAGAGATGAAGTACCTTGTATTTGTTCATATACATTCAATGGGTTATCTAAAAATAGACAATACCACAAGGCTATTTAATTTCTAAAGCATTATTTTGTTGAGTGAAGATGAACTACATTGTGATAAAAGGCAGATACCATGACAATTTTAACCATACCACCCACCCCTATTGTTTTATATTCAAGCATTTTTTATTCCTCGGTTTAGATTCTGACAATTGGAAATGCTGTCAGGTGAGAATTAATGCACTGGTGGAAAAGCTATGTAAATGTAAAAGTAGATTTTAAAAGAGAGTATACTTCAGTTTTGAGAGCACATTTGATTTATAGGAAAGATGTCACATCGCTCTCTTTCTCTGAACACAAACGGTTCCAGAAATAAACTTCAGAAAGTGTATACGCATTCAGTATTCCCATCATGCACAGCAAGGAAACTCTTTTTCAGGAAACAAGAAACCTATTAAAACAAATCATTATCTTTGACATTTTTTTCTCAACAAAACTTTTTGCTCCTGGATAAACCTTCACGTTTTTTCTTTCCACCAAGTGCCGAAAGATTGTATGCTCTACAGTGGGTGTGCTTTTCTATTTAGAAAGCCTTTGCCTGTTAAGTCATAACAATACTTCCCCTCAAGACATTCATAATTTGTCAACTTTTCTTTTAAACACGTAGAGCACACTGTCCTCACTAAGACTTGTAATTTCTGGGTTTTCTACAGCAATTTCTGTGCCTGCATACATAATGGACGCCATGAACCGCGACTCACCCCGACTCGTAAATAAGCATCCCGCAAAAGGATATTGCCTGTGCTGATAACAATCACAATAAATCAACATCAAAACACCTCACCTCAACAAGGGTACGAGTTTCACGGAAATTACATTTGTATTCAACAGATTACACATTGAATTATCTTTTGTAGTACAAATAATTCCCCTTGAGAAGAGACGAAGGTCACTGCCCAATTGTTGCGGTTTTCGTATGCTACCTTACCCTGTCTATTGCGCATAACCAAAGAGAATTGTTCACACATAAAAATGAATTATATACTGTTCTGACAGAGAATGCAACACTATCATGTGCCGCTATTTGCTATTCATCTCTGAAGCTCTTTTAGCACAAACTCAGCTGAATTTAATGGAGCAGAAAGAAACTATGATTGGATGAGGGATGACAGTAAAACAACCTGCGAAAATGGTAGCAATTTTGATCATTTGGAGCCAGCACATAAGTGAGCACATAGACGGTAGTTACTGTATAGGTGGCATGTAACATATATTGTTAACAGTGAGATCCAAAAGTATAAAAAAAACACTTTTAAAAATCTGGAGATACTTTATACGTTTATGTGCGCGGATGTGTAATTGTATATGTTATTCTTCTTTTCTCATTCTTGTATTCATTTTCTTACACAGATCTGGAATTCAAGAGGTGTAACCAATGTTCTTAATAAGGAAGATGAAAGAATCATGTCTGATTAACACACACACAGTCTCTCTCACACACACACACACACACACACACACACACACACACACACACGCACACACGCACACACGCACCTTTGAAGCAAAGAGACAAGCTAAATGCAATTATAGTTCACCCTGACACAGCAGCTCCAAACCTTTAGATTTCAAGACGAATTCCAAGAGATTGGGTGAGACAGACAGATGGAAGAAGAAAGAAAGAGTGAAAACAGTGTCTCCTGGGATACACCGCACTGTCACAATGCTCTATTGCAACATATTGGGGCAGGTGGGTTTGTAATAAAGTGTTGTCATTCAACAGTGCACCTTTCACAATGGCCTTTGTCAGTAACTAAAGCGTGTTACACACAGACGCAATGTATCTGAGGAGAATATTCATGAACTCGCTAAATTTAATGCGTTTTAGATACGAAAGCTGGGAATTCTATACTGGACTGATAAGTAATGGCAGTTATCAGGGATATGAGTTATTTTCTTATAAAAATGTTTACTAAAACTTGTAACACAAATTTAAGAGAGCTTTTAAATATTAGTGGTCCCAAAAACGGTTATTAAAAATAAAAATAATACAATTAAATACAAATATAAATGTATATATACAATATAAAAATCTTAAACTTACTTTATTTCAGATAAGACTTTCTGTAACATTTAGTATAGGGACCAATTCTCACTATTAACTAGTTGCTTATTAGCAACCCCATTATTAACATATTGCCAGTTTATTAGTACAAATAAAGCACATATTCTGCATGACTATATTCTACAGCCCTAATACCTAAACTTAACAGCTACCTTATTAACTATTAATAAGAAGCAAATTAGAACTTTGAGGCAAAAGTCATAGTTAATGGTTTGTTTGCAGTGAGAATGGGACCTTCAAATAAATCTGACCAAACTTTCTCAACCACTGATTTCTAAATTATAGTTACCCATAGTTCATATTTTGCATTACCATGCAAGCCTCACAAAATGAATTAATTAATATATTTTCTATTTACTTATTTATATATTTATCCATTCATTCCTTAATTAATTTATCATAAATAATACAGATTTTAATATTTTTCATTAAACGGTTATCGCCTATAATAGGAATTTTGTCCTACTGTTATTTAAAATTTTCATTTACAACCACTTAAAAGCGGTACATTCACTCTAATGTCTAGTCATGCCAAATTCCACCTCATTTCCAGTCCTCTCTCTGTCCTGTCAATAAAAGTGTGAAAAAAGACCCCAAACAGCAGTAAACCTGAAGCTCTATGCCTCAAGAATTCTTTGACAAGCACAGACAGATCTGAATAAACCATCACGCCAGTGACTCAGGCCTAGTCTGGCTGACTTTCCAAAGTTTGGCAAGTTATTTAAGTGAAATAAAGCATTCCAAATATGTCCAGGCAATTATTATCCTCCAGTAAACTTGACTAATTAGGTTTTATAGAGGGTGCTATTATTTGCCTTACCCTGAAGAGCAGTTTTGCGAAAGGTTTCTTGGCCAGCTGGGCCGGTCTAGACAGATTGTCATACAGGGCTGTATCCACCATGCCTGGGTCCACCGCGTTAACTGTTACAGGGTCACCTCTGACCCACAACTGCTCCTGCAGGTGGTAGGAGAGCAGCAGCAGGGCCAGTTTACTCTGGGCATATGCACCATGAGCACTATAACACATCCTGAGCAAAAGAGAGAATAAAAAAAGATACACAGAGAGTGGTTAAACAGCTATTTTGGTGGCAATGATCATTAATGTTTTGTTTACTGTAATTTGCGTTTGTAAACCCATTATGACAAGAATGTGCTTGCTGATGTGTTGTTGCTTCAAGTCTGATCACACACACACACACACACACACACACACACACACACACACACACACACACACACACACACACACACACACACACACACACACACACACACACACACACACACACAGTTATATATTTCTATATTTATAGCTGTAATATTTTTCTATATAGCTTCACCTTTTTAAGTTTTTCATGTAATATGCTATTTCAAGTTCATTGCAACTAAACTATTTTAGCATATACATTTAATTTTAATAATTGCAGTTTTAGTTAACAATCATAAACATAATTTGCATGCAACTCATTTTATGATGCATTTCTGAATGAAACAGGATATTCAATGAGAAAAAAAAAACTACAGGGCGGGACTTGAATGTATGCAACAGGAATTGATTGGATCATTAAAATGAGCTTTTCATAATAGAATGGGATCAGAGTCTGCAGACATTTTTATATCTTTGAAATAACACCTGACATGATTAGAGGTCTTTTACACACCCTGAGATTGCCCATCAAGACATGCATTTTAAATATTCAATACCATTGCAACAATAATGCCTGACATAATACCCAGTCATTTATATATACATTTTATTAAAAACTAATTTTAGTTTTTTTTCTATTGTAATTAGTATCTTTGTTCTTCATTTTATTACTGACTATTTACCTAAATAATTTACTTGTTAACTTGAAATGTTTGATTGAATTATTGATTGGCCGATTACGAAATGCTTGATTTAAACATGTCCATTTAAATTTGATCTATTAAAGTTGTATATTAATATTCAACTTATAAAATAATTGGTTACACTTTATTTAAAGGTGTCCTTGTTACGGTGTAATTATACATTTAAGTACTGAGTAATATTAATTAACTACATGTACTTACTATATGGTAAGGGTTAAGGTCTTTGCACATAGAGTCCGAAATTCTCATATTAAATTTCCGCACGTTAAAAAATAAATACAACCTCACGTTGTGTCAATCAAGTTTACACACTGTCTCAGAAACTTTCGTCAATCATTACAAATTCGGATCGGGTTCGATTTTCTGCGTTTTTGCATCTGTAGCAAGCATTTTGATATGAAAGGATGACGAATACGAAAAAACGCATAAGAAAATTTTGGACTCAGTGTGCAATAACCTTTAGGGTTTGGCTTAGGGTTACTTGCATGCAATTATGCATAATAAATTGTTATTCCAATAGTACGTACATGTAACGTGTAACAAGGACACTTTAAAATAAAGTGTTACCAAATTATTAAAAAACTAAATATATTAGTTTTAGTTGTGGTAGTTCACCAGCATTAGTCTCATGACAATTCTATATGCTTTACGAAGGTCTGAGCACATCATAAACTCACAGGCATCTAGAGGAGACAGTGACCCTCACAGTATCAAACCAAAAATCTTGCATTTCTATGTAAGTTTCGAAAGTCCTAGAATGCCCTAGAATAAAGAATCCATGTCTAATCTTTCAGCTGACTCATTTATCCGTTATTTATACCAGCAGATGTCTTTGCGCCCACCACTGCCTCTCTCTCTCACCTTGAAGCACATATTTATTAGGAATCTTCTGTGCCAACCCACAGCATGAGCCCCCCCACACACATTTAACATACAGTGTGACAATAAGTCATTGCCAGTTGCAGGTGGGCACCTTGTTTGCTGTATTAGAATTGTTGTTTGTCAGTATTTATTGTAACACTCATAACCACCCTTTCTGCCTCCCAGGAGACTTTGCTGCATTCAGCCAATCAATAGAACACATGGAGCTCTGAATCATGCTGCATGTTATAGCGACAGTGTCCTTGAGCCGTTGAGTCTCTGCAGTACATGACTGCAGTAACGGATGGGGACTCTCAAGACTGAAAAGCAATAAAAGCATACCTGGGGAAAATTGAATGGTGGCAATATTTTGAGGAATAAAGCAATGCAAATTCATTGTTAGATTAATCCCTAAAGAATGGACAGATCTGCACTACAGGAAGATCTGCGTTTAATATGAAAGAGGGAGACATTTTCGCCTTTAAGAATATTAGAGGTGCACTAATATCAAAATTCTGGCTAATGCAGATAAGACCATATTATTTTCATGATGACAACTGATAAATGGCTAATATTAAAATCCAATACTTTTTTTTTTGTAAAAATGACAAAATATAAAAACTAAAAGGCAATAATTTCAAATGCTACACTGGAATTCAGACATCACACTATTATAGTGTATGAATGGATATTCATTTTGAGATCTGCTAGAATTGAAGAACAATTAACAGCGTTTAATAACAGAAAATGATTAGTGTGTTTAAATAATTCCTAAATAATAATACCTTTTTTTTCCATTTTCAAAATTATTTTGTTCAAGTGGTGATTAATTTATTGTAGTATTTTTATCATTATGGTCACATTGGGGACCAGTTTTCACTATTAACTATGACTTCTTAATAATCTCCTTATTAATAGATAGTTGTACAATATGTGGTAGGAGTAAGGGATCTAAAATATGGTTATGCAAAATGAGGCATTAATATGTGCTTTATTAGTAAACAGCCAATATACTAGTAGAATACACTAATAAGCAACTAGATACTAGTGAGTCCCTATAAGCTTTATAAGTGTTACCCTTATTCAGGGTCAGATTATCCAATGGGCATTATGGGCACGGGCAAAAAAATTGTAATGTCTTTAGTTAAGTGAAAACAGCGCTTGTTGGCAAACGCTATTTACAGTAACTCCAGCTACCAATGTCTGGTTGACATTCAAGATGAAAAAAAGACGAATTCGTTTCAACGACCTCAGTGGTGTAAGCAGTAGAGTGTCAGGCTCACAGATTTATCTTTTGATGCAATCGACACGGGTTCGAATCCAAAGTTTGCCGAGCTATATCATTTACTGTACACCACCAGGGATGGGCAACTGGTGGTATACGGCCCGTAATGTCTTTTAGTACGGCCTGCTGGATCATGTTAGACTCGGATGATCAATTATAAAACATTCAGGAAAGTTTCCAGTCACCTATTACACATACGAAGATTGCTTTCTAAGTTTGCGCATGATGTTAATACTATCTCCAACCAGGAGAGGACATATCGCGTTTGTAATTAGTTTCTAGCTGCTCACTGCCGCTCCTTATTAATTACAGCGTAGTACGACATGCACTCTAATGTAAACATTCACTAACATTAGCAAACAATAAATGAAAAACTGACCATGAAAATAGTAATTTCCAGTCAAGATGGTAAACAGATGATCGTTTTACCAAGTTAAGGGGATACCTATATGTTTGGAAATCTGTATTTTTATTTAAATCGCCATCACACCACTGCACAATGCCAGATTTGAACTTCGCTCAAATTTTAAAAGGTAAAATGAATTGTCAACAAATTATTTTTGCCAAATGCATGACAGAAATGTTTGCACTGAACTATGTTCTTAGGGTTTCCACGGGTCCTTAAAAAGTCTTTAGTTTAATTGTTTAAATTTAAGGTCATGAAAACTCGGGAATGGAAAGACAAGAATTGCTATATAGATTAATAATGTGATTAAATTAAAAAAGGATAGGATTTCACTGAATAAATATGAGCGATGCACGTCTTTAAAGTCAGGATGCCGTGATGTTTTGTGTAATGCTGTTACTGGAGAAACCGCTATATTTATGCAGTTCTGAAAGCGAAACCAGCTGGCAGAGAATACATTTTCATTTTCAATAATCCCATCTGCTATTTTTGCAATAGATTTTTAAATGTGAACCGGTGGAATCGATAAGAATCTAATGTATTATAAAAATCTAAACAACTAAGTCACTAAGATATATGTTATTTAATATTTTGATAATTGATGATAATTGTTTAAATTAATATAATTGATACTTTTGACTCATCTCTTTTCTTAAAAATTGTTTAAAGGCTGAAATTTGAAGTGCAGGTCTTAAAAAGATCTTAAATTTGGTACAACTTTTTTCTGAATAAGCCCTTTTTAACCATAGGCCTGCGCTTAGGTTATTTTTAGAATGTTCGAAAATGGGAACCTCTGTAAATTGTTTTTTAATAACACTGCCTGTTTAGCCTCATCCACCAGATACATTTACAAACAAGGCCCAATTCGATGAAAGATTGAAACTAAAAGACGATGCTGTGCTGACTATATTGGATCTGACAGTAATGTCCCACCACATTTTTTTTTTTTTTACCTAAATCACAGCAGCATTCATCTTTGTAGGATGTAGGCTGTCAAACATACACATTACACAAGTGTTAGCCAATCAATCATAGCAGTGGGTATTTACTTCTGAGTCTACAATCTGCCATGCTTATTCAAACAGAGCATTCTGATGAGGGGGGTCAAAACAGGACAGAATATAGCCTATTACTTCTATATTATGTTTTTTTATGTAAACATCTTGATAATATTATAAAAGGATATCAGAGAAGAGTATAAAATAAAAAACAAAGGCAGTTCATGACCCCTTTAATAAAGAATATACAATTTATCCGGACTGAATTCAAAATTCTGACTGCAAACACAGAAAACACAAAATTGTAGACAAAATATATTTTTTGTCTAACACTATATATTCAGCAGTGGCCTTGGGCACAATCTAATATATTTTAATTTTAAATACAAGTAGGAAGATTAAATCTTTGTCTTTAAGATTCAGCTTGTCCTTTCCCTTCACAAAAAGGCTTGAGGCAAGAAAAGAATCTCAATTATAATACAAAAAAAGCTTCTAACCTTCCCTGCAAGTCATCCAAGAGTTAATCTTCCTCCATAGTGGGTAGCTGAAGGACATAATGACTATTCGGGAACATTTCCCAGGTTTGCCTGACTTCTTCAGCACATCCAGCAACAGGTTGGTCAACAGGAAATGGCCCAGGTAGTTTAGCCCAAAGTGTAGCTCAAATCCATCCTCTGTTCTCCTCTCCGGAACAAGCATAACACCAGCTGAAGACATAAAGGAACATCATTGCTGATATTATATTATGAACAGACAGAATATGCAGGCCGCCAGGAGGAATCCTACTAGGCTTGATCAAATATTCACACCTTGAAAATGACTCATGAGTCACTTCTGAGTCACTCTTTCCTCTGGTTTGAAAAGCGATGAACTTAACAAACTCGGAGAACATAGTACCGCATGCAGCTCTCTGAATACGATGGATTAGGTATTGCTGGTTTATTGATTTGCGTCTTTTTAAATGGCTTTTAGCACGCACAGAAGGATATCAGAGATGTCTTCACATGAAACTGAACTAGCAAATAACAATTTCCTAAACTAATGTTCTTAATGTGTCTCTCTCTGCTTAATTCATGGTCTCGCTGAGAAGTAATAATGTTTTTGATAAAAAGATGTGAAAAATCATGCCTCACATTCACACGTAAAAATATCCCTCTACAGTAATGCTTTTCTATGTCTTTAAAAGGAGCGCCACAAGATAATTAAAGTTGGTGGATCCCAATATTAAATGGATGTAATCTAGTTTAAAACCCTGACCGAGACAGAGCACCAGCATTCATGCGGGAATAAGCTTGTGCTCTTGAAAACATGTTTCATCATTATTTTGCTTTTAACAGAATTACAGCTCAGTTTGCAGGAGAAAACAGTAATCAGGATTATAAAAATGTCCTCAGCATATTAAATCAACATAAAACAATATGTTTTCTTTAATTAAACTCATGCTGGAAAGTAGGGCTGGGCTATATGCCAAAATATTATCATGATATTTCTTTCCACATCATACTGATATTTATCACAATATTCATTGACCATTTACCATGGAGAAGGAAATGCTTTCTAAATGTTTGGTAGGCCTAAATAATTAAATGTAAACATTGTTTGTTTACAATTAAACTCAGAGTAAGATACCTTTTAATTTAGGGCCCCCAGAAACCCATTTTCTGCTTTCCATTTATTTTTTTTGGATTCTGTGTTTTATTATTTTATAGAAATTTTTTATCAAAATGGTGACTAATGAAATTAATTGATAACATAATTTATTAAATATTTCGAAAATGCAATCAAATTAAAATCGAACAATTAATTTACAACAAAGCATACAATTTGTATTTTTGTATCAGTTCTGCAGAACTGTATAAATTAAAATGAGTGGAAAACAAATCTTAGCATATTCCTTAAAAATAATACGATTACAGAATATTATTAGATAGCTCTCTGGGATACTTGGTTCTGATTGGTCAGTCACTGACTTCAAATAACTAGCAGCGACGAAGTCAACAGTATTGCCACCTCACAAAATTAACTGTATATCAGCAGGTATCAATATATATATTCGTCATTCAAAAGGATAAATGGAGATTTACGCAGAAATACAAAACGTAAACAAAGCAGCGCTTGCTTACCATTTTGAATATCAGTTATGTTGATATCTTTCTTCATCTTAAGCAGCTCATGTTATGAAAATGTTTGCATATTGGAATGCTCAGGTAAGATAACGTTACTTTAGAACAGTCTGAGCCATCTTGACTTGCTTGCTTGTTTTCACTTTTGCTTTAAATCTCGACTAAACTGAACATCCAATCAGAATTCTCACACTCACCGATGGCCCCCAACGCTGATTCAACATGTTTAATCGGGCAAACTGCTATCAACATGAGCCGACATGTGCAAAGCTTGTCTGACAGACACTCGACGGTGGCTCAACATTGGTCAATGGTCACTTGGTGTGTCCCAGTCTTTATTGCCAGATAACAACTGTTGCCATTAGCAATGCCAAATAACCTACACTCATCCGGGTATTTGAGGCCAGTGCTTCTTTCACATCTCTCAAGCCACACCGCCACACTCTCTCTATAGTGATATGACTGTACATTATGCCTTAAATGTCAGTCTTGTCTGAACTTTGTCTAGGCTCAAAGCCGTTTGTTAGAAACTGTTTTTTCTTTGCGGAAGCTTTGTATTTAAAGAGCATGTAATAAGTGGTATAATGTACATCCAGCCAGTTGTTATTGCAGAATAAACCCATTCAAGGCGATGCAAGTCTGTACATTATCCCTAAGGTAATATGTTTCTGTCATAATTTCTTCAAGTTAAACCTCAACTCTTTTAGCGGGTTGTCAATGATCTTTGAGTGTTTTTCACACTAAAAGTTATATTTATTTTTTGCTGTGTTTAATAGGCTGTTAGATTAATCCCTAAAGTAAAAATGTCCAGAGCTTATCATCTTTATCAACGTAAATTTCACCACAAACCCAATATGCTATGGTTTATTGTTCAACCCTACTGGAAAGTTAAACCTAATGCATCCTAATGTTATCGATCCACGATTGAAGGATCTCTGAAGAGACGATCAATGTCCCCTGACTCTCCCTCAGACACATGCAGTGTCCTGTCCAGCCAGGGCACTAGAGGGGTCAACAGTTGACCTTTCTGCATCATTAGACCCTCAATGGGTTGGCGCAAATGCATTTGCCCATCAACCGGCATCAGAGGGGAAGGGTGTGTGCCACAGAGAACAAACGGGAAAAGGGGAGCGTGAATTATTAATTATCTCTGTTAGGGAGAGGACAGTGTGTGACTGCTCCTGTCATTTTGAGACATTCCCTGGGGCAGGCTTCTAAATAAAAGTCACTCAGTTAAAACAAACAACCCCTAAGGCCCTCAGGACAGAGACCAGACATGTCCAACAGAGTGAGCTTAGGAGGACACAAGAGATTTCAAGTTGAGAGACAAGATGTACGGCTCTTAAAAATTATAAATAGGTAACACTTCAAAGTAAGGTTCAATTCATTTACAAGAATGCATTAAGTATCATGAACTAACAATGAGCAGCAATTTTGCAGCATTTATTAATCTAGGTTAATGTAAAAAAAATATATATATTATTCATTGCAATTTCATGTTCGTTCACTATACATTTTCATATATACACATTACATTACGTAATTTAGCAGACACTTTTATCCAAAGCGACTTACTGATGAGGACAATAGAAGCAATTAAAACCAACAAAAGAGCAACAAAATGCAAGTGCTATGACAAGTCTTGCTTAGCCTAACGCAGAACACAAAGCTAGTTTTTTTTTTATTAAAGAAAACAAATAGATAGAATACAAAAGGGAAAAAAAGAAAGCTAGTGTTAGAGGGACTGATAGATACAAAGAAGACTAATAGATACAAAGATGATGGATGGATAGAATAGAGAGTGCTTGAGTTCCATAAATATGGAATATGTACAATGTGAAATGTTAAAATGTCTATGGATAAAATAATATGGACCTAAAATAAATTCTGTAACAACTACTGCATTATCAGTATTGATTTATTGTTACAGTAATGCTTTCAATAAATAACTTCATGTTAGACACTGCAAATATGACATGAGTTAAACTATTACAGCACAACTGCTGTGACCTAATGATACATATTTATTAATTTATTTTATATAGAGAAATTAAAGGATCAGTTCCCTTTCAAATAAAAATGTCCTTATAATTTACCCACCCCCATGTCATCCAAGATGTTTATGTGTTTCTTTCTTCATTCAAAAATAAATTAAGGTTTTTGATGAAAACATTACAGGATTTGTATCCATATAGTTAGTTTCAATGGACTCCAAACGGTTGAAGGTCAAAATTTACTGTTTCAGTGCCGCTTCAAAGGGCTATAAACAATACCAGTCGATGAATAAGGGTATTATCTTGCGAAACGATCTGTCATAAAAAAAGTATATGCTTTATAAACACAAATGCTCGCCTGTTCTGTGATGCGCGTTCCAGATTTCACGTAATACGTAATAACATTGAAAAGGTCACGCTTGACATAGGCTCTATCTCATCTTCTCCAAGTTCAAAATTGTCCGACATCGTTGTTTTACCTTGTAAACTCGCGGAGTTGTAACTCCCTTTTTTTGTAAACGACATTTGACTTAGTATTTGCACGTTCAACTAGTAAACACTCAAGTGTGACCTTTTCAGCGTAATTACCTGTACATATTACATGACGTCATGAACCCGCATCACAGAACATGCAAGCATTTGTGTTTATAAAGAATATAAATATCTCTATTTTTTTTTAAATGACCGATGGTTTCGCTAGATAAGACCCTTATTAATAGTCTGGTATAATTTATAGCCCTTTGAAGCTGCACTGTTTGGAGTCCATGGAAGTTCAGTATATGGAGAAAATTCCTGGAATGTTTTCATCAAAAACCTTAATTACTTTTCGACTGAAGAAAGAAATACATAAACATCTTGGATGACATGGGGGTGAGTACATTATAAGGACATTTTAATTTAAAAGTTAACTAATCCTTTAAGGAATTTACGTACCATTATTGACAAGGACGTGTAGTGGCAAACCTTTGGCTTTATATCTCTGGACAAAGTGTCGTACAGATGTCAAAGAGGCCAAATCCAGGTGCATGAATTCCACTAAAAGCAAAGAAAAGCAAAGAGATTACAAAATTAGTACTCTACAGCAGCACCTATAAGAACACATGCTGAAAATGAATGTAGGACATGTAATGTGAAATGCAGACCAATGCAAAATCAGGAACTGAATTAGAATTTAAAAAGCATTCTCAATTCAATGCCGAATGGCACACAACCCTGGTAAGCACACAAAGAATTGCTCAAGGACAATACAGGCATGTGAATGACAATAATACCGAATCATCCAATAAAATTAGGCCTTTGCAAAAGGTCTTCCTTTGACCAGATAAACACGTCTTTTCAGGATTCAAATCGAATCACACACTTGCATGATCACAGCAATAAGTATTCAATATAACAACAGAATTATTCCACAATAAAGATGACATACTGAATGCACAGTATATTTTCATATGCAGTTGTTAACAGTCAAAGCATTTGCCCTCCTCAAATAAAACAAGTAAACAGCTTGTCAGCTTGTTTTACAGGGCTTGGTTTTAAACAGTAGTTGCAGGCTAAATGTCTGTTGATTCATCCAGCGTTCTCATGCCGTAGTTCATTTAATAACCTTATTCTGTTGCTCTGTACATGAAAGCACATATCCAATTAGTCTCATTTCAAAGCATGCAAATTATTCCACTCGCTAACGCTCATGTAAAGTCAAAAGGGCATTTCTTCCATCATTCCAAATGACCTATCAGTTTCAATGATTACTTCTTTTTAGAAGAACATCTGAAACCAACAAAATCAACCCTAAAAATCTGCTCCAAGATTACTTCCAAAACTACCAACAAAACAATAATGTCCACCAGGTAGTCTAGCTCCATTTAAATGTTATTGTTAAGTCTTGACAATATAGCTCAATATACTGTACATCTTAAAAATGTAATTTGAAGTTCGGTCCATTTTGTTTTAATACAGTGTTCTTGAAAAGTGTTCTTGAAATCAGTCTGCCATGTTTCTTTGATGTACCATTAATAAACAATTGTTTAAATTTGACATCTGCTTCATTTTGAATGAACAGACCATATATGGATTTGACTTGGTCTCTAAAACCTAATCTGAATAATATGATGGGTCTTTACATCTCTATTTAACGGGGGTCACAATCCCAGTCGTAGAAACAGAAGCTGGAGTTTTGCCCACTCATCCTTTCTCTGTTCTTGTTCTCCATCAACTTTAATTAGGCTTATCATTCATTCAGTCTGATGGGACTAACCTTTGGGCTAATAATGGCTCCCAAGTGAGAATTAGACCATTACACGCCTGCCGGGGTGGACAGCAAGAAATGTACACAGGAGGCCCTATAAAAGAGCAGTGATACTTCAAGCTTGTCTTTTAAATGAAATGTTTAGCGGAATTGTTGATGAGCTTGTCAGAACATGCCCAAGTATGGGTAGAAATTTGACATGACGAAGTCAGTGATTCGTTTCTCATTTTGTACATAGACAAAGTAAACCTATTAGCCCAAACCCAAGCTTTTAAAACTGCAGCATCTGCAAGTTGCTCTAATGTGAATTACAATGCTGTTGTGTTTACCTCAATAAGCCCTTTGGGCTTCCAGCTTATGTAAATGAGACTACATTAAAATATTCCAGTCATATGCACATCATTGCTTCTATCAGTTTTAGTAGTCATGTTATGCAAATCCTGGTATTTTTTTCATGGTTTCCCCTCCCTGCATAATAGTGAGGTGAGGCAAGGTCAATACGACAAAACGTTCACCTTTGCTATCCCATCAAAACAGTCACCAAGAGTTAGGCTAGATGTGGCCTATGTTGATGAGATGTTGTCTAGCTGACGGGTGCAAAAATAGTACAAATGTGGTGATGGTCTTAAAATGACTGTTACCCCAATTAGCTCCTTATTACATTCAAGATCACCCGTTTCATTAGTCTGTAAAAACATTTAATGAAATAAATTAAATTCCAGCTGAAATTCCATTAAATTAATTAATTGAGCCTTTTCAACAAAAAGTAATTAGTTTGAATAAATCTGTTTTGGTCTTGTATGAACCTAAATTTAAATACATTTACAATTAAAGGACTATAGATTTCAAATTTTGCAACCATTCATGCTTCATATCAGACCATGTGTACTATCTTTGTCACTCTACTTCAAGGGTCTGCAACCTTCAACGCCAAAAGAGCCATTTTCGCCCCTTTCCTACCGAATAAAATTTACGTGGAGCCACAAAATATTTGATGCCCAAATAAAGATAACACGGCATATAGCTAAAGTTTTATATTCAGATGTTACAGGGCAGAGGAGTAGCAATCATTTCAGAAGTGAGGGAGACAGAAATGTCAAATGTATTAATAATAATAAATAAGTATTATAGTATTTACGTATGTATAATTGACAAAAAAAAAAAAAAAATTGTTGGCAATTGTTGACCACAAGGTCAAAGAGAGAGGACTCGGTGCTGAATCACTCACGTTGTTTTCAAATAACTGATTTGATCTGATGGGTTGTGTGAATTTATTTACTCATCTAACCTATATACGCTATATTGAATAAATGTTTTGCAGTAATTTCCCTCATTTTAAAGTTGAAAGCTGTGGGATTGAGTAATGCGATATATGCGCAATACCGCACTGAAATTCAGGACATAATTAAACATAATTCTATTATACAGAGGATTGTGAAATAGATTTCCATGAATTTTCTAAAACTTTCTGGGTTTATTTATTTTTCCAAATCGATACAAGCTTTTAAAATTCCATGACTTTTCCGGGTTTTTTATGCCCGTATGAACCCTGAATGTGACGATTGGGTGCGGTTATCTAAATCAGCCAAAAATATAGGTGCGGGCGGTTGGCGGGTGGATAATTTATTTGAAGCTGCGGATTCGGGTGACGTTTTAGCTCATTCCACGCATCACTACTGTCTGGCCCATTAAGACTTACAATTACATACTATTTTAATGGTGACATAGAAGCAAAACCCTCATACCAGTGATACAATCTGAGTGTCTATTCCTTTCAGCTCTTTGGCACAGCGTGCACCTTTCCAGTGCGGAGTACTCAACTGCATAATTAAACTAATTATAGTTACACAATTACAGCAATTACCCACTACATTCCATTAATCGTCCGATGCTACCCCAGTTTAGAGTGTGAAATGCCATTCTGACCAGCAACCCTTCATTACAAAAACCACTCATTCATCCCCAAATAACAGAATGTTCTTAGACAGCATATCAAGCTCAAAAGTGACATCCTATGATAGACCAGTTTCAATCATGACTAGGTTAAAGTGCTCCCTTTTCTGTTTTCTAAATATTGATCTTTTCTAAGTTATTGATTTTAAGAGGACTTAATGACTCATTCGTAATGCACACATTTTTTTGTACCATGTTTTTGCATAAGTTTTAATCAATAGATCATAGCAATATTGTGAAATGACAGAATTCTCCAATCATTTTATGAGCTTAAACTACCCCCCCCCCCTTTTCTTTTACAACTGATCTGCCTCCATACAATCAACAAAAGAGTCGACAGACAGATGTCAAAATATTACTTTAAATATTAAACTTTAATGAAACACATAGTAATTATAGCCTTACCAAGTCATAAAATGTACCACATAATCTAGTTTCATGAGAACGCTATAAAAGTCATCGAGTCTCCTAGTTTCACCCTTTACACACATTAAATGATTAGAATTTATGACGAGAGTTATTAAACAGAGGGGATATAAACAGGAAGAGTGATGTCTTTCTGTGGAGGACATTGTGTATCATGACTCATAGAAATGAAAGGGCAGGGGGTGAGATACAGCTGAGTGTGTATGAGTCTATGTGTGTGATATATCAGGATATGCTCATGGGGCAGAACCCTAATGATGTATTGTGCCCTCCCTTAGGTTTCTCTCACTGTGTTGTGCATATATAAGAGGCAGTTTATGGTGTGAGGCAAAAGAGATGACTAAAGCTTGCGTAGCAGTCCAGTCTGCGATGGTTTTATATTGTCTTGAAAAAGCTACTGTTTTTCAGGCTTCAGGCCATTTCCACTACAATATTGTCAACACGGATCTACTAAACATGCCCTTCCTAGGATGTTTTTACATTTGGTTAGTTTCAGAGGTCTAAGAACAGTTGGTCTACTCTAAATTGATATGTGAAGTATGTGCATTCCCAACACAAAGTGCCCATTGGGCCTCATTCATGAAGCTTGCATAAATACATGAGAAAATTTTAATTTGCGTAATTTGAGTAATTTGCCTGTTAAACAGACATTACCGAAAACTCTCCTTGGGATTCACAAATGCATCGTAAACATTAGATTAGATTGTTAAAAACGTGTATGTTAATGATTTCCAATCATTCAAAAATAGGGTATGTACACTCATTCACAATTAGCATAATCCTCACCTATGAATTAAAACTAAGTTACGCATCCAGGAACACAGTGGAATCTTCTGGACTCCATTCTCAGGTTTGGCTCCAGTTTAACTAGCTGAAAAAAATGCCAGATGCTTTTATGAAAATGACCAGCAGGTGGCGTTTGAGAACGCTTTGGTGGCCCAGCTTTTTTCCAGCTGTATGCCACACTTTGGTTGCTGTGATTTGGAATATCCACGGCAGTACTGTATTGCTAGTATCTTATTTATTTTGAATAATATTACTGAATATAAAACTTCAGCAACCAGCAATATTAACATCTCCGATGTTGTTTTGTCATTGTACAATTAGGATGGGTGATCGGTGTAGTATTTATCCCGTCCCTCCTCCATTGATTGGATGGCTGGGTAAACAAGGACAGTGACGACCATTGCATTTTACCCAAAGCTGAACAGTTTCAACTCTCAACTACAAAAAATGGGCAAACAAACTTGTGAAATATTATGGTAGCCAAAGGTGTTATCAGTTTGCCAAAATGACAGCAGAACATTTTACGCACCATTTATACGTGGTAGGGAGCAGGTGTACCTTTCTTTTGAACCAACTAAACTAAAAAGTTTACGTCAGAGCGGCTTTACGAACGAATTACACAACAATTAGTTCTGCTCATGATTCATGATGAACGTACTCTGAACAAATCATCAAAGATTTGACCAGACAGCCTTTAATGCTGGGTTAAGGTAAATTAAAAAGAAAGATTAGCCAAAAATGAAAATTCTATAATTTACTTCATTATTAAAGTTTGGAATGACATAATGGCAAAAAAATTATGCATTTTAGGTGAACTATCTCATTAACTAAACAAAAGTAAATCACAATTAGTCTTTTACAATTCTAATATTTTTTTTGGTTAATCTAAAATGAATCCAAAGTTCTGGCATGAAACTCTTGATTGTCCAATAGGTCAAAGTCAATCTGACATAATGACATCATTATCACATGGCACAGCTGATTGGTTCTCTCCTGTATTGGTAGCCAATGAGCTCGCTGCTCAACATTCAAATATGTGGCTAGTGCTTGCTGTAGCAGTTGCAGCGCGCTTAAAGGATAAGTTCACTTTGAAATTAAAATTTCCTTATAATTTACTCACCCCCATGTCATCCAAGATGTTTATGTATTTCTTTCTTCAGTCGAAAAGAAATTAAAGGTTTTCCATGAAAACATTCCAGGATTTGTATCCATATAGTTAGTTTCAATGGACTCCAAACGGTTGAAGGTCAAAATTACTGTTTCAGTGCCGCTTCAAAGGGCTATAAACGATACCAGACGATGAATAAGGGTATTATCTAGCGAAACCATCGGTCATTTAAAAAAAATTACATAAAATTGTTTATGCTTTATAAACACAAATGCTCGCCTGTTCTGTGATGTGCGTTCATCAATCGAAAATCTTTATTTGAATGTGAACTAATCCTTTAAGAAAACCTCCACCTTCCCCAGATCTGCTATGGGGTCATTCATGGCTGTTCTGGCATGATTGATCGCTGGCGTGTCTCTCGGAGCAATGCTGGACAGGGAAGCCAAGCCTGCAGATGTTCAGTTCTGATTAAGAATCCTAGCTGTGGTAATGAGCACAAGAGCCCATGCACAACTCATGAGTGCTGTTTCCTGACGGCACCAGCCAAACAGGTCTGCCTTATAAGAGGTGAGTTAATCTGGGGATACGGCCCGCCACGGAATATACCCGTCTCATCCTTACTTGCTCTTTTTCTCATAATTTTCAGTTTGGATGTGCCAAAGAGTGTGGTAATGAGGTAATCTTGGCACCAGAGGTACAGTGCCAGCTGGAGGACACAGTGACTGGCATGCCGCCATTTTCAAGTACCAACAAAGACATTTCCGCCCTTCTTCAAAGGCTGCCAGCAAATCAGTAAATTAGACTGATCGAGAATAACTCCTGGGTAAGTGACAGCTCTGGCTGAGATGCGAGGTTTTGTCAGACGGGTCGGTCTCCAACAGGTCTACGTAATGTAGATGGAAGCTAGAGATTGGACAGTAAATCTTAGAAAGGATGATAAGATTTATCTCTCTGTATCAATCAGGAAGAGACGGAGTAGATCAATAAAGGACAAAGATAAAGAAAGAAACGGGCTATTTTTTTCCCACTGATGTCATAATTGCAGTGTCACTTTACACAATTAATTGCACATAATTGCAATTAATCACATTAATGATGCCGCAGAATATAAAAATGTATGAGTGGTATATTACAAAAATGCAAAACAGATGATAACACAGTGACATGCATAAACACTATCAAGTGCTCTGTCTTTGACACTTCACAGATGTATGAGCCTCCTGTTTGGTGCATAAGCACCCGTGTCTCTATATTAATACAATTTTATTTTACGTGTTGTAAACAACTGTTGTGAACCTTTGACACACAGTGTGTGTTTTGGGCATATGTTGGGGCGTCTGTCTAATTACATCAGGCAGTAGGATGCCGTCACCCCTGCGATGAGCCCTCAACGAGCAGACATTTTACCAAACACTGACTCCACTGGTGAGGATCCAGCAGGTTCTGACAGTGCAGACGTTTGCTTTTCACATCAGCTACCAGCTGGCTGTCAACAGGTACCACAATAAACTCTCAACATGACCTACTGAGAATTACATACACGTTAATAGGAAGTTTGCAATGAACAATTCGGTTTGAGTACATAAAAAGACCAGCACTGAGAGTCAAAAACAGTGTTATTTTAGTATCACTGAGATACTGTTATAGTTTGAATTTTCCATTTAAATTTTGTATCTGTTCCAATTTTAGTGTTTTTTTGTTTGTTTTTTTCATGTCTATATTTTTTACAAATTTAATTTTATTTTGAGTTATTTTCGCACATCAAGTTATTTTTATACAGTGGTGGCCAAAATTATTAGAACACTAGTATTTTCATCAGCTAAAAATGGTTTTCCAGTGAGATTGTGCGCAAGGAGTCTGACGACAGCCAGTGCTACTCACAGAGATCAGGCGTACATTTATAAACGTTGCATACACACAAAATGGGCATAATATGCGTAAGCAATTTTCCATGCACATATCCGGATTTATAAAAAATTTACTTGGCGTAAATATGTACGCATACGGATATTCTAGACCATGCGTACAAACACTTTTGGTGTGAGGAGTAATGAAGTAAATGATTTTAAACTGTGTTTTCATTTCAATATGCATGTTTTTATGGATATTTTCATTATACAACGTAACAAGGATAGCATACTGGATAATTTTTAGCAATCAAAATGTATGTGTAGGCTATGGCCCAAATGGAACTACAGTCCGTATCTCATATTTACGTAATGTCTTGTACCTTTGACGGTGTTAAACACGAGTAATGTGGATGGGAATATACATGGAAATGAAATGCAGATGAGGTTATGCATAGTAAAACTAGGCGTTGTAAGCTCCATACAGTGGTTACGGAAAGTATTCAGACCCCCTTAAATTTTTCACTCTTTGTTATATTGCAGCCATTTGCTAAAATCATTTAAGTTAATTTTTTTTCCTCAATGTACACACAGCACCCCATATTGACAGAAAAACACAGAATTGTTGACATTTTTGCAGATTTATTAAAAAAGAAAAACTGAAATATCACATGGTCCTAAGTATTCAGACCCTTTGCTGTGACACTCATATATTTAACTCAGGTGCTGTCCATTTCTTCTGATCATCCTTGAGATGGTTCTACACCTTCATTTGAGTCCAGCTGTGTTTGATTATACTGATGGACTTGATTAGGAAAGCCACACACCTGTCTATATAAGACCTTACAGCTCACAGTGCATGTCAGAGCAAATGAGAATCATGAGGTCAAAGGAACTGCCTGAAGAGCTCAGAGACAGAATTGTGGCAAGGCACAGATCTGGCCAAGGTTACAAAAAAAATTCTGCTGCACTTAAGGTTCCTAAGAGCACAGTGGCCTCCATAATCCTTAAATGGAAGACGTTTGGGACGACCAGAACCCTTCCTAGAGCTGGCCGTCCAGCCAAACTGAGCTATCGGGGGAGAAGAGCCTTGGTGAGAGAGGTAAAGAAGAACCCAAAGATCACTGTGGCTGAGCTCCAGAGATGCATTCGGGAGATGGGAGAAAGTTGTAGAAAGTCAACCATCACTGCAGCCCTCCACCAGTCGGGGCTTTATGGCAGAGTGGCCCGACGGAAGCCTCTCCTCAGTGCAAGACACATGAAAGCCTGCATGGAGTTTGCTAAAAAACACCTGAAGGACTCCAAGATGGTGACAAATAAGATTCTCTGGTCTGATGAGACCAAGATAGAACTTTTTGGCCTTAATTCTAAGCGGTATGTGTGGAGAAAACCAGGCACTGCTCATCACCTGTCCAATACAGTCCCAACAGTGAAGCATGGTGGTGGCAGCATCATGCTGTGGGGTGTTTTTCAGCTGCAGGGACAGGACGACTGGTTGCAATCGAGGGAAAGATGAATGCGGCCAAGTACAGGGATATCCTGGACGAAAACCTTCTCCAGAGTGCTCAGGACCTCAGACTGGGCCGAAGGTTTACCTTCCAACAAGACAATGACCCTAAGCACACAGCTAAAATAACGAAGGAGTGGCTTCACAACAACTCTGTGACTGTTCTTGAATGGCCCAGCCAGAGCCCTGACTTAAACCCAATTGAGCATCTCTGGAGAGACCTAAAAATGGCTGTCCACCAACGTTTACCATCCAACCTGACAGAACTGGAGAGGATCTGCAAGGAGGAATGGCAGAGGATCCCCAAATCCAGGTGTGAAAAAAAACTTGTTGCATCTTTCCCAAAAAGACTCATGGCTGTATTAAATCAAAAGGGTGCTTCTACTAAATACTGAGCAAAGGGCCTGAATACTTAGGACCATGTGATATTTCAGTTTTTCTTTTTTAATAAATCTGCAAAAATGTCAACAATTCTGTGTTTTTCTGTCAATATGGGGTGCTGTGTGTACATTAATGAGGGAAAAAAAAGAACTTAAATGATTTTAGCTGCAATATAACAAAGAGTGAAACATTTAAGGGGGTCTGAATACTTTCCGTACCCACTGTATATGGTGATTTCTGGAAGGAGACAGGGTGGAGATGACGTACGCACAATCTTCCCCTGACTGGGATTTATAAAGAGATTTTTGCTCAGGTTCTGGCGTACGCATGGTTTTATAAATCTGAAAAAAATCTGTGCGTAGGCAAAATCTAGCCTTTGTGTGTATGTAGACTTTTAGGATGAAATCTACGGAGAGTTGACCCCTGATCTGGTCATCATCCAGTCATCCAGATGCTTCAAGATACCTACCTGCAAAGCAGAAACAACTGTGTGCAAGTGCACCGAGGGCAAAAGCTGCTTTAAACGCAAAGGATGATGACACCAAATGTTGATTTAATGTAGTTAATATAAGTTAATTAACAAAGAAAATCTATTTATGACAATATTTTTGACTGTATCTTCATATTACATCATTTTTACACAAGTGCCTAAAAATGTTAACAGTACTGTGGCTTTGCAGGTAGGTTTCTTGAAGCATTTTGGAGATGTTGCGACAGTTCTTCTGGATTTAGTCTGTCTTAGTTTGTTCTGTTTCTTCATGTCATGCCAGACAGACTGGATGATGATCAGATCACATCTCTGTGTGGAGCACTGGCTATTTTCAGACACTTTGTGCAAACAAAAATCTCACTGGATTATTACAATTAATGGCAAAATGAATGTTTGGAAATTAAACTGATATTTGCTACTGACACATAGCATTTTTTAGCTGGTGAAATACTAGTGTTCTAATAATTTTGGCCACCACTGTAAATATCTATTTATTTCCAGTAACTATATGTTTTTAATTTTGGTTAACTAACACTGGTCATAAACCAATATAGTCACAAAATCTTGATACCACAGTTCCTTTTCAATGTACTAAATTATAACTTTTTGGTTATAACAGTTATTTTCATATGTTTACATTCAATATTGTTCAAAAGTTTTATAAAATACAGTTTTTTAAAGAAATTAATACTTTAATTCAGTAAGGTCACAATAATTGATCAAAAGTGACAGTAAAGATATTAAAACAAATCTAATAAATGCTATTCTTTTGAACTTTCTATTTATCAAAGAACACAACTAGTACTATATTTCTAGTGAAAAGTATAGAATTGATCCAATGAACAAGAGTGCACTTTGACTGAAGTGGTTGCTACTTTTAGTATGAATGAGATTTTTTCATGAACAAAGAGATGAATCAGGTATCTCATTCGTGATCAAGAATCTGCAGGACAAATGCACGAAGGGGCATATATTGATTGCTCAATTTAGCATGCAAGTCACTGACAACAAGGACAGAGTAGAATCAGGCGACAATAATCGAATAAGTGAATGAGTCTGAAAATATATTCAAACAGATCTGAGTCACTGGATGGAATCAAAATTCCCACCACAAGTGATCAGATCAACAAACCACAATGAGAGCAATGTCATCTAAATGGAGAACATTTTAAAATAGTTGCCAATCCAAGAAGTCACAAAGAACACCAGAACAACTTCCAATGATTGCTCAGCATGACTAACATCAGAAGACACTGGTCAAAAATAGATCCATGGCAGAACAGCAAGGCAGAAACATTTCCTCACCAAAGAAGTACATGAAAGCTCGCCTCATGTTTGCTAAGAAGCACTTGGATGATCCTCAAGAATTCTGAAATAGGCTATTATAGAGAGAGTATAGTGGAACTTGGGCCCTGTTATGGGGTCCATGTATTTCATCTGACATTTCATAAGTGAATAACTCAAATTAAATAACTAGTGCACAAATGCAAAGTTTATGGACAATATTATCCCAAAAAGTGAACACAATCCACTGGGTAAACAATCCACCAAGCAAGTTATACATAGGAAGGCAGTGCCAATTATAATCTTACATACTATTTAAAACAGACAGTATGTGAATTGAGACGCAGCCTATTGCAAAGCAGAGGAATATATATTTAAACATACATTTGATGGCCATACAATATGTATGTCCCATTTCAGCAGATCTTGGTCGAACTGATACATTAAATCTTGAAAGTATGTGTCATTATGGCAGACTCCATGACCAAATCGAACATTTAACACAGACACTTTCTGAAAACTGCTACAAAGGCCTCGTCACTCACAAATCACACACAGATCCGGAGCTGCGGCAGCTGTGCGGAGAAATAAGACAAGCAGAGGATGGCTGGAAAACAGCCTTGGGAACATAACTGTCCGCCCATCCAGAGTGAATGAATCCATAACGCGTTGACAGGGTGTATTGCCGCCTGCCATGGCTCAGCTCTGCACGTCTGCCTTGTGTTGTCAGGGCAAGAGAGAGGAGAGCCGATCAGCGTCGGACGAGTGTGTCTGCCAGCAGCGCTCTGCCCTGAATCAGTCACTCAGCACTATCTGTCTAAGACGGACACTATCTCTGGAGCCACAGAGTAAAGGGTCAGCGTGACCCCGTGATGAGCTTTGCCGGTGCCATTTTGGGTGGTTCAGTTCAATTGAGCTTGAGTACATTCAAAGTTATCGAAATTCTAACTTTTTTTTTCCCCTGGTGCCCGAATTGAGATTAGTATACTACTTTTCAAAAGTTTGGTGTCAGAAAGAAAACAGTTGACCAGAAACTGTTGAAAACAGTTGTGCTGCTTCATATATTTGTGGAAAATTTTATTTTGTATTGAAAATTATAGGGCCAGATTTACTATCAGCTTGCGCAAGTACAAACCCTCATTTGGCTTTAAAAAACTACTGTCAGGATTTACTAAAGATACGCAGTAGGAAATTAGCACTGAAAATGGATGAACAGTTGTTTTTGCGACTCACCTTATTGAATATGCATTTGTAGGAGTTTCCTTTTGATCTTTAAATGTATGGGGGGATAATATTGAAATGAATCACGCAATTCAATTTTACTAAGATTTGCGCTCGTCAATTCATTGGTATTTGTGGAATTATTTAACGCCCTAAAAAAAGCATGCCTTAAAGCAGGCTGTAATTTGCACTGCTCTTGGTAGATTGTACTGGTTCTTTAATGTGCACCCTGTCCGTAAATCACCAGCAGAATTTTCCCCTCCTATCGGCGCTTTTATGGAATTGCGCTCTAACATTAATTTGCCCTGTTTAGCGAACCTGGCCCATAGCATAATATTTTGCAATTCTGTACGAAAATTAAGGTTTCTTAAACAAAACTCTGGCTCTGTAAATCATTCTTTGTGTGAAAAGGAATAAAAGTTGTTTGACTCCTAGTGTTAATTTCAACTGGAAACTGCAGCAATTTGTACATACATGTATGATTTGCAGAACTGTAGGTGGAGCCTGGGTAACAATTTTGACAAAACCTTTACATCAGGCATCTAGAAAACTGTACCATGATGAGAAATCATAAAAGTCAGGATGTTATGCAAGAGCTATGCTCCTGAATCAATTGTATTACTGTAACAGAGCCTATAACTTCACACTCATAGCAGCATGATAAACAAAACTATTACTCATATTTTTATAAATTATGCATGTGTAGCGAGTAATACAATGATAATTTAAACTACTGCTGCAAGTTATACAGGATATGTTGTCGTTAACAGTGACAAATTTAAACTGCTGTAACAATAACCGCAATCATGATTACCTTTCAATTAATTGTGAATCCCTAAGTAAATTCACTTCATTTGAGTTCAATTAAAGTTGCAGTGTGTAGATTTTAGCGGTATCTAGAGGTTGAGGTTGCGAATTGCAACCAACGGCTCAGTCCCCCGCTCGCCCTCCCTTTAGAGAAGCTATGGTGGCCGATACAGAGCTAAGATGCCGTCGTCTGAGACCGCAGAGAGCAATGAGGTTTCTTAACAAAGGTAAATTAAGGAATTATATTTACTTAATTATTCAATAAAAAGATGTCATTGCGAATATTACTGTTACTTGTTCATCCTTGTGTCCGTGTTTTTCACAAGAACAACATAGTGACGAAACGCGCTCTGTAGAGTAGTTTGTCCGTTTAAGGCTACTGTAGAAACATGGTGTGGTGACTTCCATGTCAGGGGACCCGCGGTATATATAGATATAAATTGCTCATTCTAAAGTAATAAAAACATAACGGTTCATTATATAAGGTCTTTATACTCCTCTGAAAATGTAGTTATGTATATTATATTGTATTTCTGTCTATAGATCATCCTAAACATTACACAGTGCACCTTTAAGTTTAATCTAGCTCACTTTCTAATAATGTATGTCAGCATGTGTCAATGCGTGTTTTGAAGCAACACGCCTCTGGCAAACTTAATTTACTGTTATTTAAAAGTTAACTAAGCAATTATATGAAATAGCTAAACCTTTAAGTAAACATTTTCAAGTGTGACCTCTTTGACCCCACCAATTGGTTTTAAACCAGCACCATCTTGGAACAGCATTTATTTTTAATAACCAGCCACGGCAACATTTAGACTGTAAAATTAAACAGCAGTAAACATCTTGAATAAGACAGCTGCTTGACTTTAAAGTTCCTTTACAGCAGTCTGAGTCCATTATAATTACATGTCTTATCTTTGTCAGCTCAGTCTATCTTGTTTTCCTAAAACACCTCCTCTGTTTAACTGGATGTGATGTCTCACCCTCATTAGGTGATTGTAGCCGTATAAAGAGCGATCATGTGTCATTATTAGACCAGCTTAGAGAAATACAGTGACAGATCATGGTGAGCAAAAAGCCTCACACACATACACGCACACAAACAGACCTCCAGTCAGGCCTTTGCTTGTTTTGAAAGAGTAATTTCTCGTTAGCATATCCGTCATCTTCGCAGTAGGGGTGACCCCGAATAGTCGACGATTCGATGCTTCGATAGGAGGAGCCTGATTCAACTCCCAATCTCACAGTCGAATATTCGCGGGGTGTTATGATCATGCCATTTTGACTATATGGGGGTGCTCAAATGTCTGATTTTACAGAGAACTACCGGTTTTCTCCCAATACGTTAATAGAGCATATTATGATAATGCTGTAAATAAGAATCTGAAAAAAGAAGAAGCTATAAATAAATATTTTAACATGAATGAATAAATCCAACCATCCCTATAGTTTTAAGTTTCACTTTTCATAATCTGTGATCGACGGAGCATGGCGGCAGGGATTTAAATCTTAAAAATAATCAAATTGACACAGGCAGAGTGAAAGACAGGATTTTTTCATATATGAGATGCATTTGGTTGAGTTGCGCTGTAGTAAAAGTGCTTCATTGTAATAGGCTACTACGGTGATTATCTCTTCAGCAAGCATCGCGAGCAGGACAAACAACAGTATTAATGACTATAACTCAGACTGTCATATACATAACATAATAATGAGAACACTATTATAATAAAACGCTGTTAATTTGGAGAATAACTTCCGTGTTTCTGCACGTTGTTGCATGAAGAATGCATCCACAAAAAGAGTTAATTCAGAGCTGCGCAGACACGTGTTTTTCCCCCCCCTCTGAACCAAGATCAATTTCAAAACTGGTATTTAAGGTTATGGTTTTAGACAAACTGACCCTAGATGAGGGCAGAAGGACAGCTTCCCTCTCCAGTGCATTATTTCTCAACTTCAATAGACTTATGATGAAAGCTAGAAGTGAAAACCGACGGCCTGTTCTCGCCTAGCAGTTGAAAATCCACATGGGGGAGGGGTGGATACCGCAGGGAAGTGAGTGCGCCTTCATCCGAACTGCGGCTCTCAATATCCCATCTGCATTACAATGAGGTTATGGTTCTTCAGAGAACACAATCATCAAACATCTCTCTCTTGGTATTCTTCTGCTTGCTCTCACACATTCTTCCAGTAAACACACCAATCCAAACATGGCAAGAAAAATTGATCCTGTTTAGCTGCAAATTAAGTAGCATCAGGTCATTGCTGAGTAAATGATCACCTCAAGGAGACAGTAAAGGTCAGGATCACCAATGGAGGAGGGTACATAATGCTTGGGAACTCAGCTTAGAGCCTTTCTTACACACCTGTGCTGTGAGGTGATATCTGTGGGGACTTCCAGTCAGGATTTAGACCATCTCATACTACTGATACTGCTCTCATTAGAGTGACAAATGACCTACTCTTATCATCCGATCGTGGTTGTATCTCTCTATTAGTGCTACTGGATTTTAGCGCTGCTTTCGACACTATCGATCACTAAATTATTTTGAATAGACTAGAAAACTTTGTTGGCATTAGTGGAAGTGCACTAGCATGGTTCAAATCGTACTTATCTGACCGTCATCAATTCGTAGCAGTGAATGAAGAGGTATCATATCGATCACAAGTGCGGAATGGAGTACCTCAAGGCTCAGTACTAGGGCCATTACTTTTCACGCTTTACGTGTTACCCTTGGGAAATATCATCAGGAAATATGGGGTTAGCTTTCACTGTTATATTGATGATACTCAGCTCTATATTTCTTCGCAGCCCGGTGAAAGACACCAAATTGAGAAACTTATGGAATGCATAGTTGATATAAAAAAGTGGATGACAAGTAATTTCTTACTGCTAAATTCTGAAAAAACAGAGGTGTTAATTATCTGACCTAAAACCCCCACAAGTAATAACCTAGAACACTGTCTAACACTTGATGGCTGCTCTCTCGATTCTTTATCATCAGTCAGGAACCTAGGTGTGCTATTTGATAGCAATTTCTCGTTTGACAGCCACGTTTCTAGCATTTGTAAAACTGCATTTTTTAATCTTAAAAATATATCTAAACTGAGACCTATCAATGTCTCTCAATGTCAAATGCAGAAATGTTAATTAATGCGTTTATAACCTCAAGGTTAGATTATTGTAATGCTTTATTGGGTGGATGTTCTGCACGCTTAATAAACAAACTGCAGATAGTTCAAAATACAGCAGCTAGAGTCCTTACCAGAACCAGGAAGTATGACCACATCAGTCCGGTTCTGTCAACACTGCACTGGCTCCCTATTTAACATCGTATAGATTTTAAAATTTTGTTAATTACTTATAAAGCCCTGAATGGCTTAGCTCCTCAGTACTTGTGCGAGCTCTTATCCCATTATAGTCCTCCACGTCCACTGCGTTCTCAAAACTCTGTCAATTTGATAATACCTAGAATATCAAAATCAACTGCTGGCGGCAGATACTTTTTTCTATTTAGCGCCCAAACTCTGGAACAATCTACCCAACACTGTTCGGGAGGCAGACATATTCTGTCAGTTTAAATCTAGATTAAAGACCCATCTCTTCAACCTGGCGTATACAACATAGCACACTAATACACTTCTAATATTCAAATCCGTTAAAGGATTGTTAGGCTGCATTAATTAGGTCAACCGGAACGGGAACACTTCCCATAAAACACGATGTATTGTTACATCATAAGAAGATTGACATCTACGCTAATATTAGTTTGTTTCTTTCTTATTCCGAGGTCACCGTAGCTACCCGATCCGGTCCTTATCCAGCCCAGATGGTCACTGCAGTCACCAGATCCAGTCCGTATCCAGATCAGATGATCGATCAGCACCTAGAGACAACCTCTACAGCCCCTACAGCCCTGAACGTCAGCGGAGTCTAGGACACCTAGATGAGCCCCAGAGACAGATCCCTAGTGAGGACCCTGTCACCCAGACAGCCATCGGGAAAAGACCACTGGAACCAGTCGAGCCCTTACAATCTGACTTTGCTGCAGTTGGAACAAACTGCTGGTTCGTCTGGCCAGAGGGGAACTGTCCCCCCAACTGAGTCTGGTTTCTCCCAAGGTTTTTTTCTCCATTCTGTCACAGATGGAGTTTTGGTTCCTTGGAGTTGTCGCCTCTGGCTTGCTTAGTTGGGGACACTTCATTTCCAGCAAAATCATCGACTTGATTGCACAGATACTATTTAAACTGAACTGAGATGGACGATGCCATCACGAAATTCAATAACGAAAATTGAGCTGAAAATTGAGTGTTAAATCTTGTCATTTTACATTATTGACACTATTTTCCTATTTTAATATTGTGCAGTTGCTTTGTTACAATTTGTATTGTTAAAAGCGCTATATAAATAAAGGTGACTTGACTTGACACCCGACCACTTAAAACCCCCAGGCCCTTCAAAGAAATTGATTTTACCTTTTCCCTGATTTAACTCTTCTCGAATCTTCTTCACTGCTTCCAGACCCGCCAGTTCCTCATTCCCAGCTGAAGAAGAAAAAAAAAGAAAAGATAGAAAAGGACCGTATTAAAGGGTTAGTTCACCCCAAAATGAAAATTCTGTCATTAATTACTCACTTTCATGTTGTTCCAAACCCGTAAACCCTGTTCATCTTCGGAACACAAATTAAGATACTTTTGATGAAATTGTATAGCTCTCTGACCCTGCATAGACAGCAACGCAACTGAAATGTTGTTCCGAGGACCAGAAACGTAGTAATCAACGTAATCAGCTTTGTTTACGTTCGTCGTGATACTCTCCAAAATGGCGGAAGACAGTAACTCAGGGGAGAAGAATTGTTGAATAAAGTCATTATTTAGATTTTCTTTGCACACAAAAATGATTCTCTCAGCTTTGCAAAATTGCAGTTGAAACACTGATGTCACATGGACTGTTTTACTGATGTCCTTACTACGTTTCTGGTTCTGGGAACATTTCAGTTGCACTGTTGTCTATGAAGAGTCAGAGAGCTCGCCGATTTAATCAAAAGTTTCTTATTCTTATCTAAATTTGTATTACTCCCTCGTCTCATCTCATCGTCCATCTCCATCTCTTAGTTCATCATCTGTATATTCTGGTTTAAATAATTAGTGCTGGGCAAAAAAATAAGTGATCCTGTCTATCGAAATCTTCATGTTTACGAATAATTTTGCACAGCGTGTGTCTTCTGCTTATAAACACAGCACAGTGCATCCTGGTTCTATTACAGAAAGCCGGCTCCTGCGTCAGCCGCTCCACGCATGCGTCGTGGTACTCTTGTGAACACGCATCAAAGACTGACATTGAAGAGAAAAAAAATGAATTTTGTTTTCTTTGCACACAAAATATTATCGTAGCTTCAAAACATTGCAGTTGAACCACTGATGTCACGTGGACTATTTTAACATGTCCTTACTACTTTTCTGGGCCTTAAGACGTTTCAGTTCTTGCAGGTTCAGAAAGCTCTCGGGTTTAATCAAAAATACATTAATTTGTGGTCTGAAGATGAACAAAGGCCTTATGGGTTTGGACCAACATGAGGGTGAGTAATTAATGACAGAATTTTCATTTTTAGGTGAACTATACTTTTAAGAAAGAAATTGTGTTTTTGTGAAGAATCATCTGAATGGTTTACTGTTACATGAAATGAAGACTGTACTCCATACATTTGTTTTGTATGTTTTTTCTTAAGAAGTTTTTTTAATTAGATGTATTTCGGCATGTTGAAATGACTTTAACATTTCACTAAATGCTGGAGAGAATCCTTACTCTCATTGGCTGCTGCCTCTGTAGTGGTGTTGTTTATTTGGTGATGCGAATAGCAAAAATTACACAGTGGAACACAATTACCAGGATTTACCAGCAAAGACAATATTGGCAAGGCAAACACAAGGTGGAAAGATATGATGAAGGAGAAAATCTTGAGTAGTAGTGATGAAACATTTGCTTCTTTTTTGTTGAACAACTACGGAAATTAATTATTCTATAAACTGTTCTCTAAAACTCAAATATGAATGTCATTTTGCTACACAATACAAAATACAGTAATGTAAATGCTAGCTAAAAAATTATTGAATGCATCTTCAATCAAAATTTTCAAAAATATATTTCAAGGAAAAACACTCACTTTACACAAATTCATATATAATGTGGCTGATTCTTGGCACATTATCAGAAAAATAAGGTATTTTTAATACCGTATTACAAGGTAGCATATTAAGTCTCAATATACCGTAAGTAACGTATTAAATGAGCAACATTTAGGAGTAGATGATGTACAAAAATATACCTTTGAGGATAGGCTCCTTCCCCAATGACAAACAATTTTACTATTTCTGACAGTTTACCAACAAAGAGGCAACGATTTACCTCAGGTTTTAAGCAGCAATTGCACAACAGTTTTAGCATGAACTTTTACCAACAGACTTTAACCAAAAATAGTACATACATGTAAAAATCCTGTCAAGTTCTCTTTCAACACATACAATAAACGTCTCCTACATTTGAATGAAAATGTGAGGAGAGTAAAGCCCAATTTATACTTCTGCGTCGAATCTACGCAGAAACGCACAGGCTTGCGCCGTACCTGACGTGCGCCTTTTATGTGACGCCATACTTCAGGAGAGAGCTATTATTGGTAATGCGGACTGACAGGGAGAAAAAAGGGGCGAAACATTGGGTTGGTGCTCCATTAGCACCAATACTTATAACTGACTGTAGTGTACATGGTATGGAAAATATGTAAAAAAAAAAATCAGTAACAAGTAGAAAAGAAAAAAAAATAAGAGGCTGCATAACTATAAGAACTGATCTGTAAGCTGGAGTCAAGGCACCAATGGAATGGTTTGGTTCAATGATTTGTAATCAGGTATGAGATGATACTATACCAATGACCACATGCATGTCCAGGCTGACCAGATGTCTGGAAATCTCATATCCGATTCCTCTGGTTCCTCCTGTAACTATGGCAACCTTTCCATTCTTCTTGGGAAAATCTGGGCAAGACAGGAAATTGTGATCAAATTAGAAAACGAAACATAAAAAAAAAAATGTTTTACACTGACACGGACTGTCTTTGTTTGGGACATATCCTGTCGTCCCTCTTTGAGTGTTCTTGGATGTGCTGTGGTCTCAGGGATCATTAAATGTAGAAACTGCATACACTGATGCACTAAGAACAGCATGACCTGCCTTTGTGATAAGCCTACTAATGATGCTATTCCTTCACTCTTTTGCTTTATGGGTACTCATTATTATTATTATTAATAAAAATGAAAAAACATGTGCACTTGTGCATTTAAGCAGATCAATTATGACAATCATCATCACTGATAAGCAACGTTACTTTTTGTTGCCATTTCCATGTTAAAATGTCCAGTTAAAATTAGTTATTTGCAAAGGTTACATTATTCACAAGAACATAGTCCAATAATGCAAACAAAGTCTTAAAATCAGTGTTTCTTAATCAATGCTATTTTTCTTTCTTTTTTATAGCTAATCCTGTCAGGCTTCAGAAGATTTAAATATTTCTGATACAAAAGACCATTGTGAGGATGGATTTGAGTCTAATCCTTTTGCTTTGCGCTGGGAGGATGGATTTCCAAGCGACTTACAAGCATTCTAATTTTCGTTTCGTCAGGTAACTTTTGCTTTGCGCTGGCAATGCTCTACATGGCTGCCACAGGACCTTTAACAGTGATTTAAATAAAGAGCCGTCTAAAATTGCACAAGTAACTATCTTAAGTAGAAACATGTGATTGTTTGTGATAATGCAGAAATCACTGAATCTCTAGCAACACTCTAAATTACACAGAGTCTGCTATACATTAAATTACATATTCCTTAATAAATGAGCTTAAGTATGTAGACTTTAATTTAAAGCCAACATTTCAGCCAGAGGCAAATTAAATTATAAGACATTTAAAACAATTATATTATAAATATAGTACATTTCTAACTATTTAAGGGAACATCAACATCAATCCATATTATGTAATCACTTTTAATTAAATGTATTATAAAGTGTCTTTTTAAAAATACCTCAGCTTTGGAGTAAATAGGTCAAAGGTTACAGTCGGCTATGTTTAGATAACAAATGAGAAACATGTTTAAACTAGGCCTATTTCTTTTAGGTTTATGTATAATTACAGCCAAATTAGCAGCCATAATATACAAACTAATAAACTGTTTCAATATCAGAACGTATACAAAATGTTACAAAAATAGTAGACTCGAAAAAAAAACTAATAAAATGAAAAAACATTGTAAACTGCAATCATTTATTTCTAATCTATCATTTACTGACTTTTTTGTTTGTTTACTCTTTGGAACGATCTCAGTCACCAGCTTTCATTACACCTTTTCCCATACAATAGAAGTGAATGGGGACTGGCTCTGTTATTCAGCCGGCCAACTAATTTTGTGTTCATCGGGAGAAAGAAAGAAATAAAGAAAAAAAATCATACTTGTTCTGAACAACCTGAACTTAAGCAAACAAATGGCGATGTTTTTGTTTTCGGCTGAACTGTCTCTTTAAGCGCACTTCTCACAAAGCGATTCTAAACGTTCCCAATCTACACCTGACAGCTCCTAACTACTGAATAACTGTTTGACAGCTGTTTGACAATAAAAGAAAGCGCCCGTCAGATCACTACAAATCCGTGACCATAAAAAAACTCTAACCTGGCAGGGTGAAGGATCTGTTGAAAAGTTGGTATAGAAGAACTTTGACGCCGTCTAAGTAGAGTCTGATGAAGCCGAGGATAAGAGGCAAAAGCCACCACATATTTGAAGATGACAGCGAGTGTCTCAGTATTTACGCTCCGTGCTGAAGTACAGCAGGGCGGTATCTGCTGTTTGTTCGATAGTTCCGCTTTCTACGTCTAGACACGCCAGAGAGTCTGGATGCCGATTTATGGGGAGGAACCACTAACAAAAAAAAAAGTAGCTGGTGAAGATTACCAACAAACGTTTAAGAAGTGCAGTCTACGGAAGCCCATTTCCACCTCGGAATAAACAATGTAATTGTGGCTTATCTCACAGTTCTGTCTTTTCTTTCTTTCTCGCAGTTCTGAGAAAGAAGTCGGCATTGCGAGATATAGAGTCAGAATTGCAAGTTTATATCGCTAAAAATTTTCCTCAAAACTGCGAGAAACAATTAAAGTCCGAATTGTTAGATAAAAAGTAGCAATTGTCTTTTCATTTTTTATTCTGTGGTGGAAACGGGTTTAATGCATCCTAGTTAAAGGCATAGTTCACCCCCAAAAAGTTTTTATAACGATATGGGCAAATATTGAGTATGACCTGTATACATTTCCTACTTCTGTTGAACATAAAATTAATTTATTTTGATGAATGTGGGTAACTAAACAGTGAATAATGTGGGTAAACAGTTGGTTCCCAATGACTCAAATAGAATAGCATAACATAGCGTAATGCATAACCTGATTCTGCTTGTACCAAGTGCGACATGTTCCTGGATCAACATCTGTGTTTGACCCTGGAACAACATTGTTATTAACCAATCAGATTTGAAAAACAACTTTATAGTTTTTGTGAAGTTTAGGCTTACAATCAGTGTTTGTTGCTTGTACATCAGTGCCATTCATCTATCATTTCCTCTAATTTTAGGGATCACTCATGGGTAAGGTTAGTTTAGGTGTAGGGATATGGCAAGATACAATTTTGGGATTAAATTGTTGTTCCAGGGTCAACAATATATGACAGTCAGTGGGTACCAGAAACTATTTGGTTACCCATTTTTCTAAATATTGCGAATAAATTCACAACTTGAAAGTTATGATGTAATGAAAGTAATGATGACAAAAATGTAATTTTTAGGTGAACTATCCCTTTAAGAGATACCCTGAATAAAAAGGGAGATAGTGCAGATCTAATAACTAGAGAGCTAGCCAACATAATGCAGATAGATAGGCCTACCCTGTAATACAATTTCATGATAGGAAATAAGATAAAACAGTTACATTTAACATAACTGTATTTATTTTTTTACAGTATTTACTCAAAGTTCACAATTTACTATTTGCACTATTTTTAAAATGCCACTAGGTGGAATAACCTTCCATAGGAAAAACAAACATTGTCAGTTTTGATTTTATGATGACCTTAATTGGCCAGTTGGGTACAGTTATCAGCCAATGCAGATTAAATATTGATAGATTGATAAATCAAAATCTCGTATATGTTATGCAATGTTATTTTATGATGTATGATGCAAATGGGTGATATGCTATTCTGTACGAGTATACTTTTGATCACCTTCCAGCCCATTCCCCCCGTACATTTCAGTTTATTTTATTTATTATTATTTTTTCCCTTACACTTTGTAAACTGGGGAGACCCTCAAATTTAGCACTTCACATTAGATTATTCTCTAAATAAATAAAACTGCAGTACTGAGGACCCACCTACCTGAATGTTTTAGATGCTCGCTAATTAAAACACCTGATTCAACTCATCAGATTTTTAGTGTGTTAAATAACGAGACCTCTAACACATTCTGGGAAAACTGGAACTGGGATATATAGATGTGTCAGATGTCGTTGTGCCGTTGAGTTACACAACACAAGATGTGCTTTTGGAACATTCTCAAATCTCGCTGGATAACATGGATCATCAGGTTTTACTTGTGGAGATGCCAGATCACCAGCTTAAGTTCTGCTGTCAATTACAAAGACATTTTGAAAGTCATGTTCATTTTGCAGTTAAAATTGTCACTTGAATTGTTATGCTGATAATAATTTGTCATGAAAATAGTTATATTAGCGATACACCGAAGATCTAAGTTTTAACTTATATTTAGTTTATATAATATATATATATATATGTATATATATATTATATATATATATATGTGTGAATAATCTCTGGCTGTTTCACTCTATTCTTGGCACAAACACGCAAACAGGCATTTATGTAGCCTACTGTCATACAAGGGGGATGTGTGCCATGAAAACCCCTCAAGAGAGAGAAACGCAAACCTGGAGCTCAGCTTTGGTGCAGTGACAGCAGGTTGTGGAGAATCCTTGATGTTTGACTAGTACTGTGTAAACCGACATTTTCTACTTGAAGTGCTCTCAGGCCTTATAAGTAGGGATTTGGTCTGAGAAAAGAGGCTGAATGTCTTAGAGTGTGGAAACTGAGCACCAGACAATTCGTTCTAATTTTGTTTATAATTAAAACATGGACCTGTTACTGAATGTTTAATATGGGGGGGAATTGTTGGACATGGGTCCAAAGATGCTGAGGTGTGACAAAAGGACAACTTGGTTTTCCACATCGGCACTCGGGATTTGTCCTCAAAGTTTAAATCAATGCCACTTATCAAAAACTAATAATTACGTGCCACTGTGACCTGAGGATCTTCTGCCTTGCTTCATCTTCTTGTCTTCATCTCTTTTAGCAGGCATGTTGCTTTATCCTTTCAGGGCCAGGGAGGATGCTTCCCCTGAGCATGTTCTAACACTGACCTGAATCCCTACTCGCACTCGTTCTTTCCAGAAGTGCTAAGCCTCCAGACAAACAAGCACTAGCGCATAAACTCGATCTTCTCTCTCCCTCTTTTCCTCTTACTCTGGATAGCAAAACAGCTGTTGTATTTCCCCCTTCAGAGTGTGTTTGTATCTACAGACTCCTTGTCAGAATGCATTCGGAACAATAGCACGTTTAACCTGGGAGCTCCAACCCTCCCCCATCTCTCACTCTTCCACTTCTTATTTTCTCTCTCTCTCTCCAGTTCCACTGTTCCAGTTGGAGTAACAGTTGTGTAATTTATTACATATGCGCACATGGAGTGTAGTTGGCATTCAGTGCATGAGTGACAATTCTGTAATTTACTCACCCCCATGTCATCCAAACACAAGACTTTTGTTCATCTTCTTTCAAACAACAAATTAAGATTTTTTTATGAAACCTGAGAGAGTTCTGTCCCTCTTTTGAAATCCCTGGTAACTAAAACGTAGAAGATCCAAAAAGATCATAAAGACATAATAAAATGAATCCACATGAATCAGGGGGTTTACGTTTTGTGAAAATTATGATTGCTTTGATAACCAGATTTAATTTAGGCTTTTATTTACATCTAAACAATGATCTACAAACATACATAGAGCACATCACATACCGTAAACACAGAAACTCAAATGTGAGTGGATTCATATGGATTCATTTTATAATGCCTTTATGATCATTTTGGATCTTCTAAGTTTTGGTTACATGGACTTTTAATAGAGGGACAGAAACCTCTAATGTTTTATTTCAAATATTTGAATTTGTGTTTTGAAGATTAAAAAAAGTCTTTTGGTTTCGGAATGACATAAGGGTGAATAAATGATAACATAATTTCATTTTTTTTTTACTTACATTAATAATAGTAATGAAATCAATCAATATGGCATTAGGACTTATGTAATGTCACCTCTCAGCTGCATACTGTTATTGATAGTGGTTTTAAGACATGAATATAATGGGTAGCTGTGCTACAATTTAATATATCATTTATTTTTCTGTCCTCGACAATCATTGCAAAATGTGCTGTATGTACATTATTCATGTGTATTTATTTATTTAAAACATTTATATGAATGGAGTTGGTAATTTTGTAAAGAATACAATGATACAATAACCATATATACATATATATATATATATATATATACACACGCACGCACGCACGCACTACGCGCACACACACACACACACACACACACACACACACACACACACACACACACACACACACACACACACACACACACACACACACACACACATGAATATACATGCCAATAAGTTTAGTTAAATACTTTACATTATTCTATTATCTCTGCACACACACAAATAATATACATCTAACATTATATATCAAATTTATTTTATTATCATTATAATGATTTTAATTATTTTTATATTCAGCTGAGGAATAATACATCTTCAACGAGCACAATGAAATCTGGGTTAACTACAACCCATCTGCCCTTTATTTGTCCTTCAGATAGGAAATGTAAGCGCTTCATTGGGTTCTCTCGGTATAGCACGTCATTGTCACTGATCTGGGTCTAGCGGTTCTTTCTCAAGCTCACTTGCATAGGTGGCCCAGGTTCGAGGGCAATTTGGCAGCTGGACGCGCTCATGATGCGCTATGGTGACTGTGCTGACACTTGAGATTCCTCTCACGTTCAGAGCGGAGTATTAATTGGTGAGTCACAATGCTCGTGGCGTGAAATTGTAGCCGTTTTGCAAAAGAAGAAATAGACAAAAATATATAGGCTACTCTAAACAATGGAAACGATTACGCATAATCAAAGCTTTGCCGACTATGGAACATCTACGCTGATTATGAGCTATACATTGGTATATAAAAAAGGAACAAATATAAAGACATGTGAAGCTGTAGCAGTGAGTTCTTACTGAATCTCTCCATAACGAATTGCTGAAGGCATGAACCAAATTCCAAACGCTCTCACATCTTAAGCGCACAACAGGCGAACCACAGGTTTCTATGGCAAGCCGTTTTATCGCGTAAACCCAACTAGTAGCCTATTTTTTACGTTTCTGTATTTTCATCATATATTCAATATTACAAATAACTGAATTAAAATGAGCCTTTCTGGCTTTACATAAAGGGTACAAAGGGGCTAAAGGCACACATTTAGAAAAAAATTGCTATTCACTGCACCTAAAACATATAATTTGCATTGTAATGTATAATTGTAATTGTATTGAACATTAATAGAGCAACAGATTTTGTGTGAAAATAAATCATTCAAGTTGTTTATTTTATTTAAAAATCTTATAAACGTATGAGGTGGCAAGAGGGACCTTTTACCCACACATGGGGTAAAGGGTAAAAGGGCCACAAGCATGGGGTAAAAGGCACACGGTATTGATACAAATACTTCAGCTAAAATCATGTTTTTTTTAAAATAATGTTAAGTTAATACTTAACAGCGGGGGCACTTTTTATCCCAATACCATACTTTTACATATTCTTTCTTTGTTTAAAAACTGTTGCTTTAATTATCTTAAACGAAACCGAAAATCATAAAGAAGACCTTTGTTTCAAAATATATGCATTGATTTTAGCGATTCTCGTTTTAAAAAAATTAAAACATTTAAAAAAACGTAAATATTAGATCAAGTAAGCACAGAATCAACTTTGCACTGCTGCAGCGCTATGCGTCAACGATAAGATAAATATACACGTGCATCTTGAAAAGCTAATGTTTTGGAAAGTGCTAAGCCTTGTTTTTGTGCCATCTAGTGGTTTAGATGAAAATAAAATCAAAGGCGCCTCCAGCCAGTTGTACCCTATAAAATAAATTCTAGCTTGAGATAGATGTTACTGACTACTGGTGACAGATACATGAGTATCCATTTATAAATAAGCTCTAATATAACTGAATGGATAACTATTAACTAATGAGACTGACTAGTTCCAGTAATCCTGGGTTTGGAGGGATTGGACTTTAGCTTCAATTCCAATCAAACTCACCTGAGCTAAAGTAATCACTGTCTTCAGGATTACTAAAATCATCCAGGTAGGTAAACTGGGACAAGCTTGAGCTAAACTCTGCAGGACAATGGGACTGCAGGATTGGACAAACTTGAAAAGGAGGCAGCAAAAACCAGAAATACAATTTTATGTGATAGCTGTTGAGCAATGGGATAAGTTCTAGAATGTAGATAAGTACAAATTGACAGCTCTACTAGTGACTAATGCAATATGGAATATAAATACTATTCAGAATATAAATAACTATTCAGTATCCACTGAATAGTTACTAGTGGAAATTGAAAAATGGAGGCTACTTGTAAGTACATAATTACTCGTTAGTAATTATGCATAGCCTACAGCCTGAGAAAAATAGAATGCTATTTAATTTAAAGGAATAAATGTTAAATAGGCTTGCCGTAGGTTTCCATAAACTTCCAGTGCAATTAACTGTAGCCTATAAGATATTTGCTTTAATGTATCTGACAGCATAAAAATAAGAGATCCATAAACTGTACACCACAAGCAGGCGGCACTCAGATAATGCCATGCTTAAAAAAACACTGACAGCCCTTGATATAATATCTCAACTTTTATTGTTAATTTTCGCTTATAGCGCAGCTGTTTTTGCTCACTGTTGTTTATTTGGAAAGGTAAGAATTGAATTTGTGATACAGTACTTGCATATAAACTAATGAGAAAGCAAGTTTTTTATCATCAATGGTAGCAATAAGTCCACTAAATTTTATTTAAACGAGAATAAGGTGCAGCGTTGTTCCTTAATCTATTTGAGTCCCCGATTTCAAATTCAAATTAGTTTAAAAAACTCAAACTTGGACATATGGAATGATTTGAATTGGTATGCGTCTACATAACAGGTGGAAGGAAAGCAGATATTTTCAATGGTTACCGACAGCATGTGAAGCGCAACACGTTAGTGGAAAAGGACACCCCAATCAATGTCAGTATACAAAAAAAAAAAAAAAAAAATCCCGATTCATCCGTGCTGTCCACTCTTAATTCTCATTCCTGGAGTTTAACAGGTTAGTAACAGGGCACTTACCAGAGTCACCCTTTGCTCCCTTGTTGATCAGTGCCAATGCTGGGACACCCGGTGCATGTCCTTAAAGACGCATCCAATAATGTCAATCAAATTCCGTGATCACAATCCACATCTCGACATATATACCATAATATCACGTACAAAATGAGCAGGATCGCGAAAATAAACAGTGCAACTAGTATTGCTTTGGTGACTGGGGATATTAAAGACTGCATGATACCGGCGAGCTGGAGAAAGGAGACACCGTGAGCGCAATGAAGATGGATACACGTTCAGGCGCCAGCAGCGTCCGATCCGGTCCGTATCTGCATTGGTGCGTGCCGAGTGGGGAACCTAGAGTGAAAAGCGTGGGCTCTTCAAAAACATGACACGTGAAAGAGCGCTGCCTCATCCACTGGTGATCTCTCACACCATTTGCGCAAGGGGCACGATACTCTGAGGTCCCTTCAGGATACCCATCATTCAATACTGAAAAAAAATAGATTAAATAAATTAAATCTTAAATGATACGAATATTAATGTTAAATGTGAAAGATCTTCAAAAAAGGAAATAAACATAAAAGTCCTACAATTTTTTTATCCTACAAATGAGGTGTCCTTTAACTATATTGTAACCAGATACGTTGAGAAAGATGCCAATGGCATGTGTTTTATTTCAACTTTAATCCCAACTGTGCTAGTCAAGTCATGTAGCCTATAATGGTGATTCTCAGCGAGTCAGATTCGAAATATGTACCATAGTTAAATCCATCCTGTAGAGCTGCTTGTACGCTTTTTGCAACGCGTTCGTTTAACACTAGATGGCGTAAGGAACCAGTCTTTGTGCTGTCTGCTAGGGGGCGCTATTGCCACGCCACCACTAATGCCAAAAACATGTTAAAATTAGAAGCGAATACAAAATTGTGGCACGCGCATGTTCAGTGATTTTTGAGCAGAAAAAAACTAACCAACTTAATCTTAAAACACAATGCCACTGTTAGTCTATTAAGTAAACACGCTGTTTTTACATAATGCCATGGTAGAAATCACAAAATTTGAATTTGTTACAACGTCACCTTGTTAGCAGATTATTAGTTTTACCTAAAGATTAAGACATCTTCTCGCCGCCGTAACAAATATAATAGTAATATATTTCCCGTTAATTTGCTATGTATAGCCTATATGAATAATGTTTTAATAATTCATCCACTACATAAGCCACTAAGCTTTTTCTAACTTCTAATACTCACGAGCTCAAAAAAGCGCAGGTAGGGCGTGGTGAGGCGCGTCTCTGTTTTGAATCATCAATCTAATCAGACTATACAGCCAGCCGAGCCGAGGAACAGCATTGGACCACGCTTGGATCATTCAGAGAGGGGTGGGTAACTGAAGTTACTGCTCAACTTTACCTTCGAGATACTTGTAGTTGTTGGTTTCAAGGCTAGTAAAGTCTTATACCTTTGCAAATAATTGAAATTGCACTAAATTTGTTTAATCTTATATATTTTCATAGCAAGATGACTTCATATACTTGGATTTTACTTCTTCTGGCTAGTCTTGTGGCAACAAGAGCGCAAGGTATGGTTTCTTATCTAAACTGTTGACTTTTTGTTTTGGTAACAGCGCTTGTAGTTGTAGCATTGGGAAGTAGGCTATCGTGCCCAAAATAACCCAACAAAGACGCACGAGTCACTTCATGACGATTGCCACTGCTAACCGTGCTCTGTGTGAACGTATATATATTATATATAAACGCTTGTTTTAATTGCTCGTAAATAAGCTGTATTTGAAGCGATGAATTAAAAATGGTTGCCGAATATGCTGGATACCGTTTTGTATTACGGAAAAAGTTGAATGTTTGAATGACCAAAAACTTTGGTTTGGTGCATTGGTTTGAGTCTTTGAAATGGAATCTTTCCACATACAAGCTGCATGACTCACCAACCCATGGGAAGAATGGCCAGAGAATTGTAGCACCAAGCGTGTTTGTTTCTGTAACAAGGTATTGGTAACATCACGTAATCCCTTACGGAAACTAACCATTGTTTTGCTACAAATAAAACCATGGTAACCACTGATTAATCATGGTTTTGCGACACTAACAATAGTTTAACCATGATATTTATAGTACAACTGTGGTTATACAAATGGTTACGAAAAAAACATGGTTACTACACCGTTACTACAATAAAACCATGGTTGATTTTCGTAACATCGCATGACCAAAAGTTATGACATACAAATAAAGCAGAATTGAAACTGAGATTAGTGATCCTTCCACGTATTCCCAGCTCCCTTTGCTTTTATTCCAAACTTAAAATATGGACTTTACATGTTAATATGCATAACTTAGCTGTTATTGGTTCCTCTTTGCCTCACAGAGCAGCCCCCCCCCCCAATTATGTAATTATAAAACAAACCATAAATAGTACACTGCCTTCTTCTGTTGTTTGAGGCTTTTGCTCAACTTGAAATATTGTACATCTTGCATTAAGAATGCATGATGCTAGCAGATGCGTGGGTGGTATGTTTTAATGTTGCACTGTTCCATATTTAATGTTTTTTAGCTGGTATATGAGTGAGTGACAATAAATAATTTTGGCAAATGCTAACACAACATCGTTAATGAACCAATGGTAATAACTTTGTCATTGTTTGGACTCATTGCTAGCTTGGGAAGCAACTCAAATCTCACGTTAGACTTTGAAGGTCACAGAAAAAGAGTTTTACAAAAACATACAATTTTGCTCTGCATTAACAGCTGTGAAGTTGCCTTGGACAGTGTACTAAATATACTTCATCCCGTGATGTTGACCCATACTTGTGTTCCTGCGTTGTGTTCCTGCATTGAGTCTCAAAGTGAACCCAAGCCACTGTCTTTTATTTTGAATAGGACATTGGTGTTTTGGCACAATCTGAGATTAGATTCTGCTAGCTAGTTTAGGGTTTTGGTGGTGAGAAATGCTCAGAGCAGCACGACATACATAGTGTTTAGGCCAGCACAGATTTTGTCACAAGCAAAATCAGACACACCCACTTTTTTATGTTTTACAAGTAATTCTTGCATCACTCAAGTTTGCCTGAATCTTCGCTTTTCCCAAACTCTAAATGTAGTTCTTCCCAAATGTATTTTTTATACAATGCAAGGCGATTACATAAACATGCACCCAGATAAAAGGATCGCTCTGGTTTCAGTTGTGACTCAACCACCAGTCATCATCATGGGTTTTGCGTAGACCATAATGAAAACAGTCCATTGCCCTGGCAACGTAAGCCACAGGATGCGGCCTCTGCTAGGGTGTTTCGTGTGGCGGGCACACACTCGCACGCTTAAGATCGCGTGTGGCGCGTGTAATGTACATCCAAAAACGGTTGTTTCATATTTGTATGGTAAAAATAATTTTACATACAGTTTTGCTTTGTCACTTCAAGGGCTGGGAGGGTTTGGTCACAATGTGAATCTAATACGACACACAATACAGTGTATAGCTGGGTGGGGTTTTCATGTGAAAGCGAGCTGTCAAATTCCAATCATTTAGCCTAGTCAAGGCTTTTACCCTCTGGGAACTAGAACTGGTTTGAATTGGTGAGACAGAAGGGTTTACTTTTTTTGAGTCTTCCTATTTGGGGGTCATGCAGCAGTGACTTTGCAAAAGGAAAAGCACTAGATACTGTATTGTTACTAACTTAGAAAACTTTAAAATTATCTGCAATGCTAACAGCCTTTATATTTGGAAATGATTTCAAGAAAACGATTACTTTCAGTGTCATTTGAGTTGCTTCACTTGAGTTCGATTTGCATCCTTTATTTGTGTTTTGTACTGTGGTGTGGAGCCAGATGTAAATTGCATAATGTAGCTAAAATCAGGTTAATTGGTTTCCATTTGATCACATTTAACAATTTGGATTGCTAAATAACTAGTTCATAAATTAGTCAAGTTCCATTAGGCATTTATGGGCTGTTTATTGTAATGAATATTTTACATATTGGCTGTATTTGGAGTGTGACTGCGTATTGCTTCGATATGCATACATTTGTTGCTTGCAGTGAAAATATTGGCTTTAGTACATCCAATAAGTGCTTTTGAAGTGGTTGGATGCATTCTCTATTGGAAAGTTTTATAATTTTTTTACAGGACACAGACTGGAAATTTGTATATGCCAGTTTTCTAGACATGCAGAGTTTTAATTTAGTTAAAATAGATTAGATTTAAGGAATTAAACTGGCCATAAAAGCACTAGAGAAATGCAAAATATTAAAATATCTGTTTTCTTGCAGATTTCAACCTCGCTGATGCTTTTGGTGATGACGAGCGTAAGTAAAGAGGACTTTCTATTTAATTTGTATGGGCCTCTCTTTATGTGGATGGTCAACGATTTGATATGTAATGATATTTTTAATGTAAATAAATACACATTAAATATAATAAAGTAGTTTGAGAGCAAATGTTGGTCACCATACTCCCAACCTTGTTTCTGTGTGTAAACGGTTCTAGTATATAATTTATTTATATTGTCGTTTGCAACAATTAACAATATTATTATGATCTTAAGCCCCTGCGAAGCCAACCGTGAAACCAGCCCCACCGAAAAACCCAGATTCAGGTAACCTTTAACATTATGCTCAAACTTATTTTAGTTGCTATATTTCATAATTGTATTGATTAAGTTTGGCACATTGAAGTACATGCAGAGACTTATTTAACATAGTTTTGCCTTGCTCTTGTAGGATTTGATCTTTCAGATGTCCTCGATTTGGGTAAGACTGTTTGGGCTCAGAAATATAAACAAAAAGAGTAGAAATAAATTGTGGTAATTTTAGTCTTTAATTTTTATCACACTTTTGTGGTTTCCTTTATTAGGGCCTGCTGATTATTTGATGATCAGTACATCGATTAAACTCATTGTTTATTCATGTCCTCATTTGTTTATATATTTTAATTTGAAATGTCTTGTATAAGCTTTCTCTCTTCCCTATGTAACATGATGGACATTTTGTGGCACTTAATGGCAAAATGAACACTACCTTTTGCGATTTTAATTTTTTTATATATTTTTATTTTTTAATTAAAGTAATGGTTCTGTGGAAAAATTGGACTTATCAAAATCTTCAGCTGCATGTAGTTGAATATTTTTTTTTAAATTGCAGTTCAGTAAATTCCTCTTATACCAATTGAAATTCCACTATCCCTTGTTTTTCAGTTGAATAACTAAACTTGAATTAACCTAGATTCAAAATGGAAAAACTTTATGACCATTTTTTTGTACACAGACCCTAAAAAACCTGCAGTGGTTCCCCCCAAATCAGAAGATGGTAAGAGAACATTATACTGAGGTGTTTATGTAATTAAGTGTAAAGTTTGTGGGTTACACTTTTATTTTAAGGTGCCCTTAGGGTGAATCCCAATTCTCTGTCTTACCCCTTACCCTTAGTTTTGCACGTTCACGTGAGAGTAAGGGCTGTCCCAATTATCGTTTTGATCGAGGGGTAGGGCTAAGGGGAAGGGGTAGATACCCCTTAAAACCAAAAAAAATTCTGCGAGCTTACTTGAAACCAAGGGGTACCCAGAACACACTGCGGCCAGATCATCCAGAGAGTATTTTCGGCTTAAATAATTTATTTAAAATTAAGAATTAATCTTGTTTTGTGCTCTACACAGTCCTGTAACTTACATATATATTTGCAACCATGCTCTTAATTGAAACGTTTTTAAAAATCGCAATTTTTCCACGCTAACGTTACATCGCTGATTTGCACAACAGTCTAGAGAAAACATCTCTTAAACCCACGCAATCGACATACACACAGTAGCAGACGGCAAGTTTGTGATCAACACTTGTCGCCTCTGGTGACGTAGCAGCCAGTTAGCGACGATGTATGATGATGTAACCGTAACCAAGTGGTGTCCCATTTCATAGGGGTATGTTTTCACCCCTAGCGCTTACCACTCGGTTTCGAGGGACAAGGGCTAGGGGTAAGACGAAGGGGAAGGGGTAAGACAGAGAATTGGGATTCACCCTTATTGTAGTGTTATCATTTATTACATTAATATTAATTAGTAACAGGGTGCTAAAGTTTAGGGTTAGTTGAAAGTATGTATATGCAACAAGGACGCTGTTAAATGAAATGCAGATTATATAGTAATGTTTAAGTGATCCAAAGTGCATTTATTTTGAGTTTTTATTGAGCTCATTTTTATTTGCTCATTTGTAATTTATTGATGTTTTTTGTTTCGTTTGTAAATAAGTACTTTGGTATAATCAATGTATTGCATTATTCCTTTTTTATTTTATTTGCAGATAAAAAGGAACCATCTGGAGGTAAAATATACATATGCATACACGTCATTGTAGGTCAATTCTGTTTCTACTTCAAATCAGGTGTTACTTCATTTTTGTACAGTAATCAAGCTACCACTGTACAAATTAACATGATGTTTTCATTCTCAGGTGACTTCGATCTGTCTGATGCATTTGGTCCAGGTAAAAATTAGTGTTTTTGCATTTTCTCTGGAACTTTCTTTCTGGAAAACATTTTTGTCATGTTTACTCCTTTCTTTCTTTAAGAAAAAAAATATATTGTGTATTAATGTGTTTCATTAAATAGTCATGTTAAGCTACAATTAGCTTTTATTCATGGCTATTACCAGTGCTATTAGTTTTTTGTTGTTTTAAAGGTGCTATTTAGAATGCTTTGAAAGTCTAACAAATTATTCCATAAGTTTTCTTTGTATTTTTTCCCACTATTTCCAGATACTGAGCCCAAAAAGCCTGTGCTCCCACCCAAAGAGAGAGGAACTGGTATGTTTCTTCCAACATCTGTTTTTTAAGGTCATTTCACAGTTCACACTTAGCGCAGTATAAAAAAGCGAGGCGAATCACAGCCGAAAGGCCTCTCCACACTGAGCGCGATGTGACAAAGCGAGGCGAATCGCAGACAAACATTGCTTTCACACCGAGCGTGAAAAGAAGGTTCGCCTTCTGCTAAATCACGTTTGCACGATAGGGGGCGCCGACCAATGATGTATTTTTCCTCAGATATGTGTCTCGTATGTAGATTTAACATCTAAATTAAGATAAACAAAGTTTGGTTCTACACCAGAAACACAAACTATCTATAATGCTTACAAGAATTGGCTACATCCTAAAATATAATTAGAAGTACAATTAGCATCAAGCTATTCTTAAAAATGTATTTAATTATTAATGCATATTCTTACCCACTTTAAACCATCATCGATTGCTTGTAATAACTTCCGATTGTGATTTATAGCTGATTTTGATTCTATAATAAGCAGACATATGCACTCTTTGTATGTTTAATAACGCTACACTGCTAATATTTGTCATAAACATCCTTTATTGCTATAAAAAATACCATGAGCTGCATACAAAACACATACAGAAAATATATCATCATAGTCATGTTAGTCACACATAGTCACTATTTGCTTTCATATTTCATGTGTAGAAAAATGTTTCACTATTTTTTTTTTTTAAATACAGAAGATCTAGAAAGAGTGAACGCTCTCTGACTCATAATACTCGCGCACGTGGAAGAAAACGGATTCAGTGGACAAATGATTCAGTGGACAATTATTAGAAATTATATTCTGTATGAAGAACATGTGAGAATAAATCTGTTTTCAAATACTAACGATAACAAGAACTCAGCATCTACCCTCTTATCTGGGATACTCTTCTTCGTTGTTTGTTTACACTGGTTTTCGAAACAGCACTACCATTCTTACCTTTTTGTGCAACAGCAGCTGCTCCAGTCACGTTATCCTACCTGAAATCTGATTGGACGGTCCGTGTTTTCGCTTTGCGAAACTGAAAAATTATTTATGGATATGTTAATGTGGAAGCCTCCATAGGAAGCTGTTAGTTTATACCAATGCGTCATCGTGTCCTAAATTCATTTTGCTTTTCCGCGCACAGTGTGGAAAGGCCTTTAATGGTGCTTTCACGCCAAGTGTGAAATGATTGATCGCCTTCTGCTAATTCATGCCTAAACAAGGAAAGGTTGTTTTCGTAAACGGAAACTAAACTAAAACTGAAAAACTATTTAGAAAAAACAAAATATTTGAAAAACTAAAACGAAACTAACAACAGTTATTGAAAAACTAACTGAAATAAAATAATAATTAACAAAAATAAATATTCGTTTTCGTAATTATTACGTTCTCTCCCCTTGGCGTAAAAATATATTAGCTGTGTGACAGTTTATGGAAATACCTGTAAATGGTGCATTATCTTAAAGCAGAGTCCTGCACCGGTCCTGTTTGGTAAACGTACACCAGCAGTACTTAACAGAACACCCGACCCGTTATACCACAGCAGCATTTAATTTATTCCTGTACCAGACCAGATCCGTTTGACAAAGGCCGCAAGTCACGACCCGAACCGCACCCACATATTAACACTTATTTATTTTCTCATGTAACACAAGCAATCAAAACACCATTAGGCATAAAAGTTGGTGTTTTGAAGAAAGACACGCAGAACATGATAATTAACAGAAATAAAATATGAGAATGCGCATCCTTTCTGGTTACAATACAAAACTTGTCCTAGCATCTTGTGATCACTCTGCTATATCACATCATGCACACGCTAATAATTCTTCATAATTAAAGAAAAGAAAATATTCAAATAGCCTATAATGTTAAATACAATTGCTGTTATTATTGAATTTCATTAGTTCCCGTTATGATTTATGCGCAGCTGTTCACGAAAAAGTGAGCAAGACACAACAGTAATAATATCATGATTAGGATAAATAAGAATATAAGACTATATATCTTATATATCCACATTAGGAAACTAATAAAAACTAAACAGAATTTTATAGCAAATTTGAAAACTATATTAAAATAAAATAAATTTAAAACTATAATAATCTTGCTGGCCACCAATGGATTTGTCCTCAGATATGTATCTCGTAAATGGATTTAACATCGTCCGCTGCTCAATATACAGTAGGGCGGCAACGATTAGTTGACATTGTCGACAATAAAAAATTGTCAACAAATATTTGTTTGTCGAGGAGTTGTTTGATCTTATATGACTAATGTAGGAGCCTGCAATACTGCGGTTTGACCAGTGTGGCGGTATAGCGCAATACTGTAGTTCAGCCCTCCTGGATGCAATTCAAAAGAAGACAGCGCTTCAAAAACCCAGCCGAACGAACCTGAAACTGCTGAGCGGTGTTTGGATGAATATGTAAATATATATTGCGTGCTTTCCTCTCAGTAACGAAGTAAACACAACTAAAATTGATAGCAGTGTGAACGTTTACATAATTTTTTTAATGCATCTGATTACAACGATGTGGATGTTTGCATGAGCTCTGCAGTTCAGTAACATACTCTAGTAAAGTCCGATCACATCATGTTTATTTATATAGTACTTTATGCAATAGATAACCTTAATTCAAGCAGCTTTACAGTATTAAAAATGAAAAACCAGAGTCAGTGTCACTTTCAGTTAGAATTACAACTTATTTTCTGTTATAAAGCAGCTCCAGTGTTGAGCTAGGTAGTGATACAATATTTGTATTAACGTTAGTGGGAAAACAATAATTTCATTAAAGTGACAGTTTAGTTTATAGAGATCAAAGCTTGATCTAGCTCAGGACTGTTTTGGTTATCATAACCCTATAAGGTATTTTAAGACATTATGTTGTGAATAAAATAGTTTATCCAAAGCGTCTTATCACTTACCTTTATTTTATTTCTTATCCATATGACTTACAAAAGGAAATGTTTGGTAGAATGATGTCATTCAGTTACTTTTTCATGTAGCTAATTAAATGGTAAAAGTGTCTCTGTCTGTCATCTCATTTTGTGTGACAAATACATCTATTTGTATAATGAATTGGTTACACTTTACAATAAGCTATCATTTGTTAACATTAATGTATTAATTAACATGAATGAACAATGCATTTATTACATTTATGTATTAATCTTCTTTGTTAATGTTGGTTAATAAAAATGCATTGAAATGCATTATTAAATGCTGAAATTAACATGAACTAATATAAAAAAATGCTGTAGAAGTATTGTTCACTCTTAGTTCGTTAACTAAGGAACCTTATTGTAAAGTGTTACCAATTCATTGTATAATTGTAATTACATAATATGCTTTTCTAAAGCTGAAGTGACCTTTATTTATGTTAGAATATGCGTAACTTAATATTTTAACTAATTGCAAAAGCTGAATAATCAAAGTCTACCAATTATCCAGTGAAATAATCGACGATTAGTCGATGATTCGTTCTAATAATCGTTAGATTAATCAATTATCAAAATAACCGTTTGTTGCAGCCCTGATTTACGGTATCTCACAGAAGTGAGTACACCCCTAACATATTTGTAAATATTTTATTATATATTTTCATGTGACAACACTGAATAAATGACACTTTGCTACAATGTAAAGTAGTGAGTGTACAGCTTGTATAAGTGTACATTTGCTGTCCCCTCAAAATATGTCCACACACAAGCCATTAATGTCTAAACCGCTGGCCGCAAAACATTAATGTATTAATGTTTAATACATTAATGTTAGTGAAAATGTCCAAATTGGGCCCAATTAGCCATTTTCTCTCCCCAGTGTCATGTGACTCCTTATTGTTACAAGGTCTCAGGTGTGAATGGGGAGCAGGTGTGTTAAATTTGGTGTTATCGCTCTCACTCTTTCATACTGGTCACTGTAAGTTCAACATGGCACCTCATGGCAAAGAACTCTCTGAGGATCTGAAAAAAAGAATTGTTGCTCTACATAAAGATGTCGTAGGCTATAAGAAGATTGCCAAGACCCTGAAACTGAGCTGCTGCATGGAGGCCAAGACCATACAGCGGTTTAACAGGACAGCTTCCACTCAGAACAGGCCTCGCCATGGTCGACCAAAGAAGTTGAGTACACGTGCTCAGCGTCGGATCCAGAGGTTGTGTTTGGGAAATAGACGTATGAGTGCTGCCAGCATTGCTGCAGAGGTTGAAGGGGTGGGGGGTCAGCCTGTCAGTGCTCAGACCATATGCCGCACACTGCATCAAATTGGTCTGCATGGCTGTCGTCCCAGAAGGAAGCCTCTTCTGAAGATGATGCACAAAAAAGCCTACAAACAGTTTGCTGAAGACAAGCAGACTAAGAACATGGATTACTGGAATTATGTCCTGTGGTCTGATGAGACCAAGATAAAACTTATTTGGTTCAGATGGTGTCAAGCGTGTGTGGCGGCAACCAGGTGAGGAGTACAAAGACAAGTGTGTCTTGCCTACAGTCAAGCATGGTGGTGGGAGTGTCATGGTCTGCATGAGTGCTGCCGGCACTGGGGAGCTACAGTTCATTGAGGGAACCATGAATGCCAACATATACTGTGACATACTGTAGCAGATCATGATACCCTCCCTTCGGAGACTGGGCCGCAGGGCAGTATTTCATGATGTCGTCATGGAGGAGTGGAAGAGGACTCCATTGGCAACCTGTGAAGCTCTGGTGAACTCCATGCCCAAGAGGGTTAAGGCAGTGCTGGAAAATAATGGTGGCCACACAAAATATTGACATTTTGGGCCCAATTTGGACATTTTCACTTAGGGGTGTACTCACTTTTGTGGCCAGTGGTTTAGACATTAATGGCTGTGTGTTGAGGTATTTTGAGGGGACAGCAAATTTACACTGTTATACAAGCTATACACTCACTACTTTACATTGTAGCAAAGTGTCATTTCTTCAGTGTTGTCACATTAATAAATATAATAAAACATTTACAAAAATGTGAGGGGTGTACTCACTTCTGTGAGATACTGTACATTAAATTTAAGATATATTTTTTTTCTAAATTAAGTTTGGTTCTACCCCAGAAACACAAACTATATATAATGCTTGCAAGAATACATCCTAAAATATAAATAGAGGTACAATTAGCATCAAGCTACACTTGAAAATGTATGTTATTGTATGTTATTAATGTGTTTGCTTAACACTCACTTTAAACCATCTAGTGCTTGTAGTAACTTCCGATTGTGGTGTATAACGTTAGTTGACTTTGATTCTATAATAGGCAGACATACACACCTTGTTTGTTTAATAATGCTACACTGCTTAAAATTTTGTCACTTTGCTTTCAATACCTCCATGAGTGCCATCTATTATTGCCTTGTTTATCTAAAAGTGCTCTTTTCTTTTAAACCTAGCCAAAACGCCACATGTGATGACTCTGAAACACAGTAGACTTTAATTATATGCATTTATAGTGTAATTACTACATTTTCGTGTCAATCCATGTTCATATTTACCGCAAACAATGTGCTGTCACTTTAATTCAGTGCGTGCAGTACAGCAAAGATAGACTCGGTGCGTAAACGATCTCTGCACTGAACGCACTACTGGACCGTAACCTCATGCAGAACGCTCTGATCCGTTAACATGATTAGCGTGGAAAAATATGCACCGTACGCACGCAAACGGAGTAATGTGAACCTGGCATTATGTGTGTGCGCTGCAAGTGTGCATGAATGCACGGTCTCCAGGAGAGCGCGCAAGTGCTAAATGGTTAAACACTGGCAAGAATTAACAAGAAAAGCAATTTATAAACTTTAGTAACGATGCGACACTGCCTCTATTGTGCAAGTGAAAATTCCTGTGTCAACTATGCAGCGTGCAGCGCTCTTATAGTGCAGACACGATGGGATTTTAAGCATTTGCGCTTTTTGAGAGGGAAAGCGCGCTCACGGTGATTCTCACAGACTGTTTATGAAATTAAATCTCACAGAAAGTTTAAAATGACTTTATATGTTATTTAATGAATAAATAGGAATTGTACTTCACCTTCAGCACTATAATTATTTTACCCGCGCCAGACTGAGACGGTGCCGCTGCATGCCGTTCCAAACCTCTCACAGCACGGCGTCATCAGCTTGAGATCGGCCTTTTTGGAGACCTCCGATCAAACATCCCAAAGCGATTATTGGCCAATAGTGATCGGTACCCGATCAATCGGAGCACCACTAATTCTTTAGGGTCTTAATGAAAAGTCTATAACCATACTTTGGTTAAAATGTCTCAATGGTCGTGTAAAACAACACCCTTGTTACCTATTCAAAAACAGCTCTGTTCACAGTGACCCGTTTCGGTGCATGTCTCTTTAAATGCTAATGAGCTCTGCTCACCTTCTCTTCTGTGTTGTGGCAAGCCGTTCTCTGAGACTGTTAACGTTAGCTGCATTCGTTGCGGAACTTGCTAACTAGCACATTGCTAGGAGATTAAGGATTTTGTGCTCATTTTATCAGTCATCTTCAATTCAGTGAAGAGACAAAATTGTGTAAGTTAAAAATAGTGTATTTTTACTCTTTAAAAAGTCTATCACACTGCTGTTCTCATAAAACTTTGCATTTATTTTTTTATCGAGGTGGTGGAAGTTTTGATGACAATGACCTCTTCGATGTGAATGAAGGGGGTGAATACAAGCCCGATGGAGGCAAAAGTGGAGGTTTGCATCATTATTTTTTCTTAGTTTTGGGTTTTCTTAGGTATCTATGACTCTGATATTGCCAAGTTTCAAGTCCAACCCATTTGCAAGCCCCAAAGGCAGTCACAAACTCATAATTACTAAACCTGAAAACATTTTCTATTAAACATTCTTTCTATGAAGTACATCAGTGCTTTGAGTGAAACTGACTGGATTTTCTTTCTTTTTTTTAGGGCGAGGAGGAGATGTTCCGGGATATAATGAAAATGGTATTTATTTCCTTAAATTCATGGGAAATACTTGCAATTTGGTTGATAACTTTTCATTTTTATTTCAATAGTTCATTTTTATTTCGTAATCTTGAATAGTAAGATATTATTCATTTTTCTTGAAGTTAATTTGTTCATGTTTCTCATTAGGTGGAGCCTCTGATCAATCTGATACAAATACAGGTATATATTAAGCATTCGTTCATTTTATGCAAATTGTACTTAAGGTTTTAACTCCATCTATCAGTAAATGTTTTGGAAAAACTATCGGCCACAAAGTGAAGGTTATGGAGTTTACCTAAATAGTCCTCTGAAATATATGAAAATGAGTGCCTCTGGGAAGTGTCTTTGCTTTAGCTCTCACTCACTCGGTTCCTCACTTCACTTCTAGCTGTTTGTCCTTTCCGAAGCTTGGTTTTCTTGCCAGTGTCTTTGTCTTTCCCAGTGGAGTTAGCATGTCCCCTGCTTCAGATTGTTTCTTTAATCAAGAATGAGCCAGTTCATGAGTCTGACCACAAAGCTAAAATAGTTTAGCCTACAGAGCAAGACCATGAAACCTGCACTAGTCTGATGACTAACTGTCACACAGTTCTTATGTAAGGACAGGGCGGTTCAACAGACAAAAACAATCATTGTGGGCAGTACATGTTAAGGTTTTCTTCTATGTTGGAATAGTAAATGGTTGGTGAATAGTCGAACGCTGCTCTTTTAGTATATTTGAAGACTGATTCTTTTGACTGTTCATTCTGCCAGTGGCTGTGCCCTAAATTTCTGCTTCGATTGTCTGTCGTTGCAGATCTTTACCAGCAGGGGCTCCAGATTATCAAGATGCTAGTCGATAATATACCAGCAGACCTCAGTGTTTGGATTTCCCAGTTTAATCAATTAGTAAAGCCTGTGCTAGAGCAGTTACGAGGACTTCTGAATGTAACAGAGGCAAAGGCAGAGCTCTAACTGTCCTGGATAGCAATCTTCTTTGCTTGTATTGGGTTTTTTAAATGGTTTTACATATTGTTTACATGGTTTGAAAGTTATACTTGGTTGTACGGCTGGGACTGCTGCTTATGGTCTTTTCGGGGATGAGATGCATGTTTGGTAATGATCAAGTGATTAGCGATTGTATTGATTTAGGCATTTGGCAATGAGTTATTAATTTTATTGTATTACTGACTGGTTTTACTGGTTTCTTTGTGCGTTGATAAAGATTATAATAAACCCATACACCTACTGTTCAAATGTTTGGAGTTGGTAAGGTTTTTAAAAAGCATTTTGAAACAATGTACTTTTATTCTTCAATTAAATTGATAAATATATATAATATTGACATTGATGATAAGAAATGTCTCTTAATCTTCAAATAAGTATTTTACAATGATTTCTGAAGGATCATGTGGCACTGAAAACTGGAGTAATGGCTCCTGAAAGTCCAGCTTTGCTCTCACATGAATACATTACTTTTGGTAATGTATTAAGAAAATTGTTTTCAATTATAAATAATATTTTACAATAACATGTAATAATACAATACTGTTTTTATTGTAAATAAATGCAGACTTGGTAAGCAGAAGAAATTTATTTCATAAAACAGTGAAAAACTTCTTTAATGACTTATTTAAATGTTACCAAATTACTGATGTTATATATTTATTTAAGCAGTAGGTGGAAGCCAAAGTATACATGAATGGCGATTTGGCTGTGAAATAAAGATCATAGCATCTGTTTTCAAAAGGAATGTCCCCTTCATCCTTTTCCTCAGGATATCCTTATGACTTCTGGTGATTCAACACCCCCCCCCCCCCCTTCCCACCCCTTCTTCTTGTGAATTTTTGCCAATAGACATAACAGATTGACTGGTTTTGCATGGCATGTCTCAAATGAGGAGTTTCTCATCTCAGCCGGTTTTACGGTACAGTGAATTAACCCCAAGGCCACATTGAGCATTCCATTTCTGCGCTTCCTTTTTCTCTGCTCATGGCTGCCATTTTATTTTCCATTTCTTGAGAATGAATTTTTGTGGTTGAATCATTGTCACAATTCTCTTTTGGCTAAAACTTGGTTTTAGACTTACTTGACCTCGAAAATGTACCAGAAGATTGAAGTTGCCAAATGTTTGTCTGTGTGTGGGTCTCAATCAAAAGCTTAGCGCATGCAGAGATTATGCTCTCCCAAATCTCAAAGAGAGTAGACGCGCTATAGGGATGATTTTAACCCCAGACACTTTGATGTTTAAGGACAATCTTAAAAATAAATCCTCATTAAAATTGTGTTCCTGTGGCTTAGAGACTGAGGTTGTGGGTTCATTACACATAGACAATCTTAGCAAAGGTTGTGGGTTCAGTCGCTTTGGATCCCAGGGAACAAAATCTGACTAAATCATAAATGTAAATAATGCCATCATTGGTTTCATGAGGAACCTTTAACATAGGCTATGTTCAGACTGCTGGCAAATCAGATTTTTTTTTCTCAAATCAGGTATTTTCAAGCAGACTGTCTGCACTATCAATTACAAGTGATCAAATCAGATTTGTGTGTCCAGGCGTAACCAACTTATCTGCTTTGGTTATGACGCAGATGTACCCACATTGTTAAGGATTTCAAAACAGACATCTCGATCTCCAAATAAACATCTGTCAAGTCGCAGTTGCGAAACTCCTGCCACACAAGAAAAACTCTGTGATGGAGGAGACTAGTATATGCCATGCAGCAAGTCACAAAAGACTGATAGAAAATACAATTTGAAATCCTATTTGAGCAGCCAGAGGATCCAGACTGAGACGCATCTGTAAAAATATGATTGGAGTCACATTTCAAACCACCTCTGTTTCTCTTTTTTTTTGGGTGGGGGCTCAACTTACACAAACCCCATCTGAATATGCAAAAAAAAAACTAGGTAAGGCCATATAATCCTTTTCTGATAATCAAAAGGTTCTAGTGGTACAACATTCTTTTATATTTTCTTCACACTATTGTTTATTGGGAAATACAAAATGGTTATTCTGCTGTATGGCATTGTTGGAAAACCCTTTTGGAGCATGTTGTTTTATTTAGTTATTTTACCACACACCGCAGGCATGAATTTTAAAGCACATGGTAGCATGTACTGTTGTTAATCTTTTGCATATGTCCATGTTGTCTGGTTTTGTTTTCATGAAACACCCCTTTTAACATTGCCATTCTTTGGTGTTTGTTTTAATGTCTTGGTTCACAGTTTCGTTCAGGCTAGTGATTTGTCTTGTTTATTTTACACACAATTAGCTATTGTCTGTTACTCTGGTTTCTTGAAACATTTAATCAGCTTTTTTTGTTGCATTTTTTATAAAGTGAAATGTGAGAATTCCCTCTGTTTGGTTAATGTCATAGGCACGCCCCAATTGCTGTGTGACCTGTTCTTTTAAGTGTCAGCACATCTCGCTGTGTAAACACCATCAACAAGGGCACAGTGAGAATGTACTGAGCATGTGTGAAGAACACTGGCCTGCCAGCTAATTAGCAGTTGCCTCTTATCTAGCTGCCTGCAGTTTAGGGAGACCAAATCTGCATAGCCTCAGATCTGAAATAATTTTGCAGTCATTAGTTTAGAGAAGTAGTTTGCTTAGTCAGTTGACCTTCTCCTGCATGTGTGATGTGTGTGTGTACACAAAAATGAGTTTAGCAGGCAATGTCCAGCATGTTTACATTAGATAACATGCCCTAATGGTATCACAGCAAGTAAACAACTACATTTCTAGTTTAGTAAATTGCACAATATATGAAGTGACTCTCTTTTAGTATTATGAATCTCTCTCTTTCTGGCCTATAGTACAATTAATTTAATTTAGTGACTGTATGGTTTTAAATGAGGCAAAACCCTCAAGTCTGCATGCATGCTGGAAACTGTACTAGTTGCTATATCTGTTCAATTAAAAACCGGTCTAGTTGAAGAACAACATGTACAGTAACATTTGCCAAGTTTTCTGTAGAGAATAGGACACTTGTTGCACCCCCTAGTGACAAAAACTTGTACTGTTTTCTTGCACTCCTGTTATTTATAAGAATATATATATATTGCCATGTTACTGAAGTTTTGTTATCAAGCTTTATAATTAGTAACCGATGAAGCCATTACAAATATACACACTCTTAAAGCATTTTGAAACCATATTCTTGTTATGTCCCTTTAAATGTATAGGGAAAGAAGGCGGCGGAGCCATGGCTGCCATCATCAGCTCTGTGGGTGTTGCTATCCTCGGTGCCGCCTCAAGTTACTTTGCTTACCAGAAAAAGAAACTGTGTTTCAAAGTACAAGGAGGTGAGTTTGGCACTTTTCTTCAGTGAAAGAATCAGAATCTTTATATAAGCACTACCATGCTTTTGATTTATACAAGCTGCTTACTTTTTTGAGCAGTTCTGAATGCAAAAACAAAACAACTCTTTAGACTTCAAACATTTTTACTCTTAAAACCTTTTAATCATTTGCTTCACAACTATATATTAACACTTGTGGGAGCCACAGTACTTGGGTTATTTTTAAGTAGCTCAACTAATGCAGCAGCTCTTGTAGAGGAAGTGGGGGTTGGGTGTATGACGTGGCAAGCAGTGTAACTGCTTTGCTTGTATTACAAAAGCCCTTGGGGCCTCAACAGGTGGCTCTGTGGCGCAATGGATAGCGCATTGGACTTCTAAGATACACTCAGAGAAGTGATTCAAAGGTTGTGGGTTCGAGTCCCACCAGAGTCGCATTTTTTGAGAGAGTGTTAAAAAGAGGCTAACAGTACAATTAGTACGGAGTTGTCCAAATGTAAGTTATGTCTACATAAGACTTCAGTAGCAGGATTTATGAAATGGCTTTAACACAATTAATTAATGGAATAAGCTAAAACAAGTACCTTTTCTTATAGGGGAGGATCCAGAGAGTGGCAAAAGCCATGGTACCCAGTCTGATCCTCAAGGTAAGGTTTTTTATTTTAATTTAGGTTATTTTTCTATTTGTTTTGTTTTAAGCTTAATGTGAATTTAAGAATGCAATTCTGACCCGATATCATATAAAAAGTATTTTTGTTCATGACATAGAGAGAAGTTATGTTTATTTGACCAGTTTTCTTTTATATGGATTTCATGCATTCTGATAAAAGTCTCACCTAGTAGATAACATATTGTACTATTTTCTCTCCCAAAGTTTTCAGCAACCTGCTCCGTTCATCGTAACTGCCTTGGATCTGCACACTGAAAGTATATCTATATGCACACTGATTATAGCTATGGAGAGCCTAACCCTGTGGGAAACATCTGTTACATGAAAGGCTGATTTAAGACTAATGTTTTAAGAATCTTAGTATGCACTCATACTTTTTGTTTTATTTTATTATTGTTTTTTTTTTTTATTATTGGTTGTATGGAGTCTAATCTCTATTCTAAGAATGTATTTTTTTCTGTATTTAATCTTTTGTGTAACTAATTGTTCATTTTTAGAGGAGGTAGAGTCACTAAATGGCTTTTAGAGTTCTTTTAGCATTTCAAATAGTGCCAATGTAAGATACTGCACTTTTAAACGTCAAATTGTCACTGTTTTTGTAGAAGTACAGCAAGTTACGTAAGGGACTCCTTATTGTAAAGCGCAAGCTGCCTATACAGGTGAATGCATCAGTTAGGCTTTTGTTCATTCTTGCATTACTCTTAAATAGAAACTGCCTTCTTTCCCAGTCAAACAGAAGACTCAGAGGAAGAGGACAAGGTTGCTAATGATGTATGCTGAGGAGTGGCAAAATGTTTAAAATTATGGGATGCCAATTCACTTCTGTATCATTTGCATTTTTATATTTAAATACATTTAAATAGAATGGAATAATTTGACATGGTAAAAAGACTTATTACTGTAAATAATTATGAAGATGGAGTTTATAATCACAAGCAATTTGCATTGAATGCGTGGGTAATGCATCTCTTTTAACATCCAGAGAAATTATGATGATTTATTGTATGCGTAATAAAATGTCGAAATTATGCTTTTGCCGTTTCCTAACCAAATAAAGTCTGTTCATTTCTGGATTAATAATTATTGTTAATTCTGATGTTGCAGAAATATGACGCAATATTGTGTTCTTTCATTGAACGCAGCGGTTGTTTTCCTTTCAGTGTTCAGTAGGCTATAATACGTTATATGAGTCTACATTCCATATCGGTAGATCTATGTTCAGTCGTAGAAGCGGGGGTTGGATGACCCTGTCGCGTGACCGTTAGGCTACAGTTTTCACTTGTCACTGAGCATGGACTGCGGCGCGCTGCTGTTTGAAGATAGCACGACTATCGTTTTATTGACTTGCCATATATTTTAAACACTGCTATTTACTTTATAGCACTTGTTCCATACAGATTTCCCTCATTACTAAGAAGAGCGATAGAAAAACTGAGATGGCGGGTAAGTTCACCATTATGACGTTTTCGTCCAAATGTCATACACTAGACAATAAAAAATATAGCCTAACCGAGCACCCTTAAATCATTGACTGGGTATGATGAGTGATGTGTTTTGACCTTTTCAACTTGGTTATTTAAATCAAAGTGGCGTATGAAATGTCACCAATAGTATACGCACTTCAAGCTTGTTGTTTCATTCGAAGTTCAATCAGTGACCACACAGTGAAGTGTTATTCCAATAGGGTCTGCTTCCTTTGTCTGCCAATGAAAAGGGGGTCACGAAGACAACAGTGGTGATAGCTTATGTATATCAGTAACCAGCTCACACTTTCTGGCGGCTGAATGTGATGGGTCAGTGAGTTAAACTTGAGACCTTGTGTGCCATGTATTTGGAAATATTCCTTGTTAATGCGAGTCAAAATTTGGACACAGTTTTTTATCATTGTATTGGTAAGACTTCTAAAGGTTCATTAGTAACCGCATTAAAATGATCAATGCATTTGTTATAGTATTTATTCATTCTTGTTAAAATAATAAAAATGCATTGATTGTTATTTCAAGCCTTACAAAAAAATCCTGCAGGAATATTATGCAGTTTTCCTACATGATTTTCAGCTCATTTTCCTGAAGGAATACCTGCAGGAATTTGTATGAAGGAAACAATTATATGCAGGAATTATGTCCTACAGGAATTACAATCAGGTCTATTTAAAACATACAGTTCCTGCAGGATTATTGTGCAGGATAGATATTAAGTTATGTAGGAGTTGCAAATTGTCTTCTGCAAGATACCCGCAGGAAAAAATAACTTCCCAAGGAAACAATGTATTTTCACAATTTAATTTATTGAAATTGTTAAAGCAGAGCGAGTCCAATTCAAATGAAAATCCTGCAGGACTCCTGTAGGTTATTTTTGTAAGGGCAGGTTAGCTCAGGCACAATAAATAATATTAACAGATACAAATTTAGATTTTATGTCTTAGTAAATGTTGAAATTAATATTTACTAAGATTTCTAAATACTTCAGATGTATTTTTTAATTGTTCATGTTAACAAATGTTAATGGAACCTGTAACACTTTAGTATAGGGACCAATTATCACTATTAACTAGTTGCTTATTAGCATACTATCTATTGGCTGTTTATTAGTACTTATAAAGCACATATATTCTCAATGAGCATATTATACATCCCTAATCCCATACTCAAAATAATGAGTATGTGACGAATAAAAGAACCTTGACCTTGACTATCCTACCCAATTCCTAAACATAAATACCTTAATAACTAATAAGCAGCAAATAATATTTATCGAGGCAAAAGTCGCAATTGATAGTTAGTTAATAGTCTGAACTGGACCTTAAAATAAAGTGTAAACCATGGAAGGTTATTATAAATATTTTGAAGCCTTCTTTTTTTCACTATCTGGTGCATTTTGTCAATAATAATAATAATAAAGTCATGCATTTAGACATAAGACCAAAGTTTGGTTAACATAATATAAGATCATCATTTAAGTCAAATGTGTACACATTTTGACTTGAATATTACAGTATGTTGGCCCAAAGCACATTTACTGCACTCTTGTCTTGTTTGTACCATTTCTGTCTGATGTTTATCTGTCTCTGTCTCTCAGAGGCTCAGGCCTTTGTGACCCTGGCCACCACAGATGCCTATAGCATGGGATGTTTAGTGGTAGGCAAAAGTTTGCGCAGGCATGGGACATCGAGGAAGTTAGTGGCAATGGTTTCCCCCAGTGTTTCCAGAGCATCAAGGTGCGATAGTAACTGTCCTAAACCATTAATTTCAAAACAACATTAATGCAAATCTCATTGTGTACCCTGATTTCAATTACACTTTGCCATGCGCTTGCAAGTCTGCAATAGTTTTCAGTGCAACATTAATTTTATTTTCGGTTGCTTCCCATCTATCTTGGATTGTCTTTGACTTTTTTGCCTCATTGATTTTTATGCATTTGCCTAGATTGGCTCTGGAGGACGTGTTTGATGAAGTTGTTGTGATAGATGTGTTGGACAGTAGAGACAAGGCTCATCTCACCTGGCTGCGACGTCCTGAACTGGGGGTCACCTTCACCAAACTCCACTGCTGGAATCTTACACAGTACAGCAAATGTGTGTTCTTGGATGCAGACACACTTGTGAGTACTTGACAGTAAAGATGACTACTAAACACCAAGGTGTTCAAAGTTATTGCTTTAGGAATATATATCCAAAAGCAAAGTCACAGGCTTTTTATTAATAGCCTTTTATTCACAATATGTAATAATAAAATGAACATAATGTTACAGTGCAGGTAAACTAGAGACTTTTAGAGAATAATGCATGAGGTGTAGGTCCCTCAATTTGGCTGTAATATAACTCTGTGCCGCAGGTACTTTGTAATGTTGATGAGCTGTTTGAATATGAAGAATTGTCTGCTGCACCTGATCCAGGATGGCCGGACTGCTTCAACTCTGGGGTATTTGTGTTTAGGCCCTCCCTGAACACCCATACCCAAATACTGGAACACGCTGCACAGCACGGCAGCTTTGATGGTGAATCACACGGTTATATTTAGCTGATATTACATTCAGATCTTTGAAGTTCAGTCTAAAAACGGACGCGCTCAAAGCCTGTTGGAACTTTTTTGGAACTCAGTTTTGTCACATTTGTATTTTTCAATCTTTAAAAACAACAAGAAAACCGCATATTTCAGTAAGATTTTATTTGAAAAACACGAATACCTTTATTCAGCAAAGATGCATTCAATTGAAAGTGACAGTAAAGACATGTCTAATATTACAAAAGAATTCAAATAAATAATGTTCTTTTGAACTTTCTATTTATCAAAGAATCCTGAAAACATTCAGAAATGTTTCTCAAGCAGCAAATCAGCATGTTGGAATGATTTCTGAAGAATCATGTGACGTTGAAGACTGGCGTATTGGCTGCTGAATAAATTACATTAGAAAATATATTAAATGTTTATATATATATATATATATATATATATATATCACAATATTACTGTTTTGTTGTGTATTATTAAAGGGATAGTTCACTTAAAAAATAACATGTTGTCATTATTTACTCACCCTCATGTCATTCCAAACAGGGTGGGTAATTTTGACAATTTTTAGGTAAATTATTATTTTAATGTTTCATATTGTATTCTGCTATATTCTTGTTAAGCATAAGGCTTATTTAAAAATAAAAACCCACACGCTTTGAATGGAAGTGTAGGCCTATGCAACACTGCATTGATTAGTTACTTCTTTCTTTTTTTCCTTGCACAATAATTTAGCACTACCAATGCATCTATTAATTACATTATTACGCCATGTCGTGTCATGTACAGGTGGAGACCAGGGTGTTTTAAACACTTTCTTCAGTGACTGGGCAGTAAAAGATATCAGAAAGCATTTACCATTTGTGTACAACCTCTCAGCTGGTGCCGTTTACACGTATCTACCAGCATTTCAGCAGTACGTTTTCACACAAACTCTCACTAAGTATACCAATAATTCCTTTATTTGTGAACTGTTTGTTAACTAATCACATATGACATTTTACGCATACACAAGTATGACAAATACGCATTCTGATTTATACAGGTATGGCCACCATGCAAAAATTGTCCACTTTCTAGGTGGGACTAAGCCCTGGCACCTTTCGTATGATCCACAGGCTGCCAATGAGTCATCTTTAAGCGATTCCAGCAAGAACTTTCAGCCATTTATGAATTTATGGTGGGTGGAGTACTACACTCAAAGACAGCTACAAGTTCAGAAGGATGACAAGAATGAAGACTATGTAAGAGTACACTCACATCAGATTTGTTTTTTGTTGTTGCTGTTGTACATGGTAATAATACACATGGGGCCCGTTTGGCTGTTCTCATGACTTAGAGTCTGCAACATGCATAAATATTTTATCCAAAGCAACTTTGTATTCAAGGAATACAAACCAAAGTTTTTGCAAACGATCACTTGTAACTGCGAAAGGAATACCCCCCCCCCCCTAAACAAAATAAAAATACAATTCTGTCATTATTTAGTCATCCTCATGTATGACTTACTTTCTTCTGTGGAACATGAAAGAATATATTTTGAAGAATGTTGGTAACCAAACGTTTCAGTTCCTATTGACTTCCTTTGTATGTTTTGTCCATGCAGTGGAAATCAATGGGCAACAAAAATCTTGTTTTCCAACGTTCTTCAAAATCTATTTTGTTATGGTCTATTGAATAAAGCAGTTAATGGGTTTGGAACACACATGAGGTTGAGTAAATGATGACTGAATTTTCATTTTTGGGTGAACACTCATTTCAACACACCATTAGCATAATTATCTTATTTAATGGACCTAATATTAAATTGTATTTAAACTGTCAGTCATCTCTGGTCTTTCTTTTGGTTTGCAGTCAGTGCAGCAGTTGGTTTCTACACAGACACATCAGACTCCATCACAAAGCCAAAAGAGCAGGACTGAAGCCCACCACACAGAGATGATGATGCCCTCTGCCCACCACACAGAGATGATGATGCCCTCTCTACCTTTGGACTCACTAACAATCAGATCTAGTTCATCTGAAAAGTCTGAGGAATCAGTAAGTGGTACTGCCCAAAGCAGTGAAGAACTGAAGAAATAAAATTAAGAAGTGTACATACTTTATGAATTAAAATTCATTACATTAGCATTTTTTGCTGCATACATGCTTGCCTTCGGCAGGCCCTTATTGTTTGATTTCAATCAAATTTTTATGAATAAATGAACACATGCATTGAACAAAAATACAACAACAAATTAAGTTCAGCCAAAGTAAAGTTAAGAAGCTAAAGTTTGTCATTTCATATATTGCCCACCATATCTTAGTCCCCTCTCCCACCTCCAAATTTATTGCATATATTGCGAATCTGCATATATTGTCATGCGTATTTTAGGAGAAGGCCTGTGTATTTATTTGCTTACTTATTTATCCCGTCATGTCAGAATATTCTCGTTGATGTTCTGTCTGGTGTGGAGACCCCTGTAGTCAGCCTTCCATCTGATCAAGAGAGTGAGAGCACCGAACCAGAGACTGCTGATGATTCTGCCACAGCCACTGGAGAAGCAGTATGTAGAAAAATATGCTGATCTACCTGCTTATGGGGAAAATGGCTGATTTTGTTGTAGTAGTTTTTTTAATACTTACTACATCTTTCCAAGATACTTTGGTATCTGAGCTTTGTTCAAAAAGTTTACATTTGTTAATAAAAACAAAAATAATTCAAAGTGAACAATGGGGTATTTTAAATGAAATAAACTTTAACTGAAACAAAAGATTAAAATACTAACAATTATTTTATTTCAGCTTGTTGCCAAGGCAACATTTAGCATTTTTATTTAGCTTGTTTAACTTGATTCACTAAAATAAACTGAAATAAAATTAGAAATGTAGATAATTAGAAATATATATATACAGGTGCTGGTCATATAATTAGAATATCATCAAAAAGTTGATTTATTTCACTAATTCCATTCAAAAAGTGAAACTTGTATAATGTATACATTCATTCCACACAGACTGATATATTTCAAGTGTTTATTTCTTTTAATTTTGATGATTATAACTGACAATTAATGAAAACCCCAAATTCAGTATCTCAGAAAATTAGAATATTACTTAAGACCAATACAAAGAAAGGATTTTTAGAAATCTTGGCCAACTGAAAAGTATGAACATGAAAAGTATGAGCATGTACAGCACTCAATACTTAGTTGGGGCTCCTTTTGCCTGAATTACTGCAGCAATGCGGCGTGGCATGGAGTCGATCAGTCTGTGGCACTGCTCAGGTGTTATGAGAGCCCAGGTTGCTCTGATAGTGGCCTTCAGCTCTTCTGCATTGTTGGGTCTGGCATATCGCATCTTCCTCTTCACAATACCCCATAGATTTTCTATGGGGTTAAGGTCAGGCGAGTTTGCTGGCCAATTAAGAACAGGGATACCATGGTCCTTAAACCAGGTACTGGTAGCTTTGGCACTGTGTGCAGGTGCCAAGTCCTGTTGGAAAATGAAATCTGCATCTCCATAAAGTTGGTCAGCAGCAGGAAGCATGAAGTGCTCTAAAACTTCCTGGTATACGGCTGTGTTGACCTTGGACCTCAGAAAACACAGTGGACCAACACCAGCAGATGACATGGCACCCCAAACCATCACTGACTGTGGAAACTTTACACTGGACCTCAAGCAACGTGGATTCTGTGCCTCTCCTCTCTTCCTCCAGACTCTGGGACCCTGATTTCCAAAGGAAATGCAAAATTTACTTTCATCAGAGAACATAACTTTGGACCACTCAGCAGCAGTCCAGTCCTTTTTGTCTTTAGCCCAGGCGAGACGCTTCTGACGCTGTCTGTTGTTCAAGAGTGGCTTGACACAAGGAATGCGACAGCTGAAACCCATGTCTTGCATACGTCTGTGCGTAGTGGTTCTTGAAGCACTGACTCCAGCTGCAGTCCACTCTTTGTGAATCTCCCCCACATTTTTGAATGGGTTTTGTTTCACAATCCTCTCCAGGGTGAGGTTATCCCTATTGCTTGTACACTTTTTTCTACCACATCTTTTCCTTCCCTTCGCCTCTCTATTAATGTGCTTGGACACAGAGCTCTGTGAACAGCCAGCCTCTTTTGCAATGACCTTTTGTGTCTTGCCTCCTTGTGCAAGGTGTCAATGGTCGTCTTTTGGACAACTGTCAAGTCAGCAGTCTTCCCCATGATTGTGTAGCCTACAGAACTAGACTGAGAGACCATTTAAAGGCCTTTGCAGGTGTTTTGAGTTAATTAGCTGATTAGAGTGTGGCACCAGGTGTCTTCAATATTGAACCTTTTCACAATATTCTAATTTTCTGAGATACTGAATTTGGGGTTTTCATTAGTTGTCAGTTATAATCATCAAAATTAAAAGAAATAAACACTTGAAATATATCAGTCTGTGTGGAATGAATGTATACATTATACAAGTTTCACTTTTTGAATGGAATTAGTGAAATAAATCAACTTTTTGATGATATTCTAATTATATGACCAGCACCTGTATATGTGTGTATGTGTGTGTGTGTGTATGTGTGTGTGTGTGTGTGTGTGTGTGTGTGTGTGTGTGTGTGTGTGTGTGTGTGTGTGTGTGTGTGTGTGTGTGTGTGTGTGTGTGTGTGTGTGTGTGTGTGTGTGTGTGTGTGTGTGTGTGTGTGTGTGTGTGTGTGTGTGTGTGTGTGTGTGTGTGTGTGTGTGTGTGTGTGTGTGTGTGTGTGTGTTTTTGACAGTGTTCTTTTTTTAGGATTACTGATACACTACTTCCGTTTGATTTATCAATTTTAATTTTAGATAAATTATGTATGAATTTATTATGTCTTTATAGGTATTTTCTTTAGTTTTAGTTTTAATAAATTGGAGTTATTTTAGTAACGTTACTTCAACATACTACATGAAAATTAAATAACATATTATATATATATATATATATATATATATATATATATATATATGGGTGTTTGGCTTAGTGTCATGATAGTCATTTTTATACTCATACCTTTTGTTGTTTTAATATTTTGAATTGTGTTTTTTTTTTTTATTTAAATGTTTAGTTTTGAAATGTTGTTGTATGCATTTGTCATTTTATTTAATTTCTCCATTTTCTATTTTCTTAAATGTGTATATATAGTATTTATAGAGTTTTAACTTATAGTTTTAGTTACTTTTTATTATTTGTAAGTCGCTTTGGATAAAAGCATCTGCTAAATGACTAAAAAGTAAAGTAAAGTAAAAGTAATATATATATTAAAACAATACAATAATTATCTTATTGAATGGACATAAATTATAATAATAATTATCTTATTTAATGGACCTAATATTAAATTGTATTTAAACTGTCAGTCATCTCTGGTCTTTCTTTTGGTTTGCAGTCAGTGCAGCAGTTGGTTTCTACACAGACACATCAGACTCCATCACAAAGCCAAAAGAGCAGCCTTGCCACCACACATGATGATGAGCCCACCACACAGAGATGATGATGCCCTCTGCCCACCACACAGAGATGCCCACCACACAGAGATGATGCCCTCTGCCCACCACACAGAGATGATGATGCCCTCTGCCCACCACACAGAGATGATGATGCCCTCTGCCCACCACACAGAGATGATGATGCCCTCTGCCCACCCACTGATGAGATGCCCTCTGCCCACCACACAGAGATGATGATGCCCTCTGCCCACCACACAGAGATGATGATGCCCTCTGCCCACCACACAGAGATGATGATGCCCTCTGCCCACCACACAGAGATGATGATGCCCTCTGCCCACCACACAGAGATGATGATGCCCTCTCTACCTCTGACTTTGGACTCACTAACAATCAGCTCTAGTTCATCTGAAAAGTCTGAGGAATCGGTAAGTGGTACTGCCCAAAGCAATGAAGGATTGAAGAACTGAAATGAAGAACTGTGATAAATGACATTATGCAGTTTTGATTCGCCTCTCGCTTTGAGTTTTTCTCAATCAACTCCACCTCCTTTAAAAGTATTGTGCCCTCTGGGCTTTTAGACAAACCCAGTGACACACCCAAAAGTGACTCACCACAACACAAAGAGAACATAAACTAGTTCAGATGGTTGCAAAAACACAATGAATGCGAAGAGTTCAGTTTACATGCAATGCAAAGGCTTAGCGATTAAACTGGGCCAGAACCTTTGATTTAAGTAAAGGATAAAATTGTTGTTTATCCATTCGGTCCATTTCTATCATACTCTATTGCAGATTTAGTTTGAACCAGTAGACACATTCCGTTACTTCACACAAGTGTACATGCTTTATTAATTAAAATTCATTACATTAGCATTTTTTGCTGCATACATGCTTGCCTTCGGCAGGCCCTTATTGTTTGATTTCAAACTAATTTTTATGAATAAATGAACACATGCATTGAACAAAAATACAATAACAAGTTAAGTTCAGCCAAAGCAAAGTTAAGAAGCTAAAGTTTGTCATTTCATATCTTGCCCTACCATATCTTAGTCCCCTACCCACCTCCAAATTTATTGCATATATTGCGAATCTGCATATATTGTCATGCGTATTTTAGGAGAAGGCCTGTGTATTTATTTGCTTACTTATTTATCCCGTCATGTCAGAATATTCTCGTTGATGTTCTGTCTGGTGTGGAGACCCCTGTAGTCAGCCCTCCATCTGATCAAGAGAGTGAGCGCACCGAACCAGAGACTGCTGATGATTCTGCCACAGCCACTGGAGAAGAAGTATGTAGAAAAATATGCTGATCTACCTGCTTATGGGGAAAATGGCTGATTTTGTTGTAGTTTTTTTTATATTTACTACATCTTTCCAAGATACTTTAGTATCTGAGCTTTGATCAAAAAGTTTAAATTTGTTAATAAAAACAAAAACAAAAAATAATTAAAGTGAACAATGGGGTATTTGAAATGAAATAAACTTTAACTGAAACAAAAGATTAAAATACTAACAATAATTTTATTTCAGCTTGTTGCCAAGGCAACATTTAGCATTTTTATTTAGCTTGTTTAACTTGATTCACTAAAATAAACTGAAATAAAATTGAATACAAATTAGAAATATATATATATAATATATGTGTGTGTGTGTGTGTGTGTGTGTGTGTGTGTGTGTGTGTGTGTGTGTGTGTGTGTGTGTGTGTGTGTGTGTGTGTGTGTGTGTGTGTGTGTGTGTGTGTGTTTGACACTGTTCTTTGTTTTTGGATTACTGATAAACTACTTCCGTTTGATTTATCTATTTTAATTTTAGATAAATTATGTATGAATTTATTATGTCTTTATAGGTATTTTCTTTAGTTTTAGTTTTAATAAATTGGAGTTATTTTAGTAACGTTACTTCAACATACTACATGGAAATGAAATAACATATATATATATATATATATATATATATATATATGGGTGTTTGGCTTAGTGTCATGTTAGAAGCATTTTTATACTCATACCTTTTATTGTTTTAATATTTTGAATTGTTTTTAGCTTTTTTTCATTTAAATGTTTAGATTTGAAATGTTGTTGTATGCATTTGTCATTTTATTTAATTTCTCCATTTTCTTAAATGTGTATATATATAGTATTTATAGAGTTTTAACTTATAGTATTAGTTACTTTTTCTTATTTGTAAGTCGCTTTGGATAAAAGCGTCTGCTAAATGACTAAAAAGTAAAGTAAAAGTAATATATATCAAAACAATACAACGACAAAAACACAAAATTACAACAAAAAATACTAAAATATAAATAGAAAATGTGAAAACAAAACTATTTCAAAATATGGATAAAAACTGAAATAGTATTTTTTTAAGTGATTCTAAAATAACACTGCTTCACAAAATGAAGTTTGAGATGGGTCTGTTTTTGTAAATACTGCCATCTATTGGTGGCTCTAACACAGTTTTTAGACTTTAATTTGCAGTCATGAATCCCCCTCCCCCCAGAACTACATATAATCATGATTTTGATAGCGATATTGTTATTAAAGTCGGATTTTTTCACATGGTCCCTTAAATTGCAGGCTGCTGCTGAGACAGAGGCGGACGACTTGGAGCATCGACGCATGTGGGAGGAAGGTCGCCCTGATTATATGGGTAAAGACGCCTTTAAAAACATCATGAGGAAACTTGACCTGTTCCTTGATTAATTGTTTGTGTATATGCTGGATGTGTGTTTATGATATTATATAAAACAATATCTATCTATATATAGTTTCGTTTGTACTGTATATCTGTCATCATCACAACTGTTACATTTCCCCCTCCTCAAATAGCCTATAGCTGTTTTTCTACCTCTGTTGTGTATTTGCCAAAATGACTGGATCATATCTAAAAAAAACTCTGAAAAATGTCTCATATGTAACTTATGTTAAATGTAAACATCTAGCAATTCAGTTTCTGTATTAATATGAACCTACACGTGATAAGATCTATCTGTAAGATTTAGCCTTTGCTGAGATCTTTTGATTAGTTTTCTTTAAATAATTACTGTAACTATGTTCTATAGTTGTTAAGGGAGACATTTTGACTTATTTTTTCAAATAAATTATTTCAGTATTAATCAATTCATTATTAAAGCATAATAAAATTAGTGACAGAATGGTTTAGTATTTATTGTCAATGTCCAACAAAAATCATGTAACAAATCCTTCAACCAAGAGGAAATGTGCCTAACAAACAATGGTCTTCAACATGCCCTACAGCAAAATTGCCATTTGTTTTGCCACTAGAGGTCAGCCTATAAACACTCACTAGCTTTAACACCTCCACTAACTCCATTGGCAGAGCATAACAGTGTGTGAGTTTAAAATGTTTCAAAAGTAAGATGATGAAATAAATTCATAAAAAGTATTATACCTCCGATTTTTATAAAACATATTTGTTTCTCTCCAGAGATGCTTAACACAACCCTGTCTCCAAATGTTATCTGTCAGACACCACAAACTTTTATAGTAAGCAAACTTAGAGACCAGACAAAGTCAAAGCCAGTTCTATGATGGAACCTTGCTTTTAAACCCTTGTTCCACATGTTTGTTAACATGACAGCTCTTTGAAGTCATGAACTATTTATGCTTATGTTTCTCAGTCAATTAGAGAGCATCTTTCATTTGATTTGGTTCAATAAATCTTGCCATTCTCAGTAGATTGAGGTCTTCCCTTCTGAGAGATGTCCCTCTCTTATTTACATGTACGCATTTAGCAGACGCTTTTATCCAAAGCGACTTACGAATTCAAAGCGAATTCAGGCTCTAATTTTTTTTGTCAGTATGTGTGTTCCCTGGGGATTGAACATACAACCTTTTGCGCTGCTAACGCAATGCTCTACCACTGAACCACAGGAACACAGTGATTAGAACTCTTATGAGTTCTAATCTCTTCGTATGTTCTAAACTGAGCACAAGAGAGATCTAATTGAACTCTGATTCACTCTAAGTGTGTATTTTAACCATTTCTGTAGTAAAATAGTTGACAGTTGACATTTAGACAAACCATATACTTTAACATCCATCAACATATGGCACTGGACAAAAACTCTTTCACTATGTTTCTTTAGTTTAGCAATCTGAGAGATTACCTGTGCTGTGTCTCATGGTCTGGTACATACCCATGTGCCATGAAACAAAGTAAACAGTGCTGCCATAAAGTGTTTCAGAGTCACGAATGAATCCAATATTCTTTATTTGACCTCCTTCACGTTCTGTTGTTTTGTTGTGATCAACAGATTTTCCTGTTGTACACACAGATTTCACACAGTTTTGTATTACTTTGATATTAATAATTCTTCTGTAGTTAGTTAGTGTGACTGAGTGTGAATTTGATGAAAGCTATAACAAACATATGTGTACCACATAGTGAGACAGTAGTAAAGATGTTTTCAGTTACAAATGTTCTCCCACACTTTTAGAGAATATATAGAGGACATTTAGTAACTAGCTTCTCAAAATATGTATGTTGTTGAAATAAAAAAAAATTTAATGAGGGCTCATCTGATTTCTGTGCTTTCAACACGTTTGAGAAAACTTTAGTTACATGATAGTTTTCAACATTTCTATTTTTAAGGAATTGCTCTTATTGAAGGAACTGCTCTTATTTACTGGTTAGAGAATGTTTATATAGTCATTAGCAGCATTAGAGGCTGAATATTTTATAGCAGATTGTTGTGCAAAATGATCGATGGCCTTTGTTTATGCAGATTGTTAAGATCATCATATTTTTTATGGGACATCCACTCAAAGGCAGGATAATGGACCAAGAGGGTGCTTGTTGTAAACATACAATCTTAAAAGGAAGCACCCCCTTGAATCTCTGATGTTTTATTTCTCTGCAACACATTCTTATGACAGTGCAACAACTCCCCCAGAGGAAATTATCTTTTCATCACTCCTGACAAAACATTTGCCTCTGATTTCTAACCAATTTCTCTGAAGCGCAGAAGGGCGTTGTTCTTCAAGTGTAGCATCTGTGTTATCTGTATCAGAATGGCTGACATCAAACTTTTTTTATTAAAACTTATCTTTATTAAAAAATATGCAAATAGAAATACATTAGTTTTCAAAAAACAAATAATTTATAAGTGTTACATCTGAAACAACTGAAAGTTATGAACATTTTAAAAACAGATCTATGCAGATAAAAAAAACAAGAAAGTTATTGTGGCAACTTTGTATCTGATTTGATAATAATTCTTGAATCTGTGTAATGTAATACTGGGGGAAAAAGTAATTTTTGGAACATGTGATTCATTTAAAAAATGTGTATGAATAATTCGATTTTTTTCTTTACTTGATGCATTATTAAAATAATTGTATCCCTGATTTGTGAAATATTCTGAATGATTGGCTTTGAAAGTCAGAATATATCATTTATATTTTTCTTCAATGCTACAAATATATATCATTTGTTTCATCTATACATTTAGACATAAACTGTCATAGTCAAACAGTAAAAGCAGATCCCTTGTAATATCAGTAGGTTGGTTACATCATATGAATCCCATACCAAGCTTTTGAAGGATAGTACCTTTTTACATTTCACAATGTTTAACTTGCAAACTTTAATAAAATATGTAATGTTTTTCTTTGGGCTGATTCCTTTCTGTATTTCACATTGACAAATGTTATTGCTATTAAGCTGTGTTACAGCTCAACGTCGCAGTTCCTTGGGCATATGAAGAGTAGTTCTCCTGTGTTTCTTAGTACACATAAAGGTATGTACTTTTTGTGTCAACGCCTACTACGTTTCTGGCTGTGCATTTGTATAATCCAGCATCTCTTATTGTAGGATTCTGGATGATTAAGGAACCCTGAGGATGAAGGTACTTGTTCCCAATCAGCCGTGGCTGGGGGCTGACATTAAGCCGTGTTCGGTCTGGGGTCTCCCATGCAACTTCTGCTTTGGGAATACCCATGGCCCCACAGTTGAGTTGTACTGCTACTCCTCTTTTAGCATAGGTGGCGGGAGCTGGACCACTAGTGATGCGGGGTGGATATGCAATGATGATGACTGGGACAGTTAGTAGGGAGCTTCCATATTCATTTGAGGCCCTGCAGGTGTATGAGCCTCGGTCATGGACAGAGGCTTGTTGGATTGAGAGGGTTCCATTGGAAAGAACAGCATAACGACCTGCTCTTTGAGGTCGGTTTAAAACCATCCCGCTCGGCAGGGTCCAGGCAAGGCGGACAGAGTCAGTGTTTGACAGGCAGTGGAGATGTAAACTCTGCCCATTCATGATACTAACAGGTGAGTTATACCTGTTATTGATTTCTGGCTTGTGTCCTGGCATTAATGTAACAGTTCTTTCAACCATTCCAGCAGTATTGCGTCCCAAACAACGATATGTGCCTGCCTCTGAGAGAGCAGGGTTACTAATGACCAAAGTCCCATCGGACTTGTGGAGGAATTTATTTAATTGTGCACCACGCTGTAGTGGAGAGCCATTTAGAAGGATCCAAGTCAGCTGTGGGGTTGGTGACCCATCGATTGAGCAGTTAAGATTAATGGTCCTGCCTACAGTAAGTAGTAGTGACTCCATTTTAGGACTCTTAAGTTTTGGCTTCTCTAAAATATCTGTTACATCAAGCTGAACAACAAGCCTTGTTTCGCCTCCTTCATTACGAGCAACACAGGCTAACTGACCTGCATCGGTCATTCTCACTGAACGGATATCCAAAGTGCCATTGCGATGTACTGTCATTCGACTGCCATAATATGGTGCAGGGAATACAACATTTTCTGGAAGAACCCACATGACACGTGGAACAGGGGTGCCAGTGGATTCACAGTCAATCAGTTTCCGCTGATCTCTCACACTAGAAACCCTCATTGAGTTTGTGGTACCTATGAGGCCATTAATAGCAGGTGGAAAGACGAGGATTTCTACTCTAGCCTCTTTGCGATCCTGTCCTGCACTGTTCCTGGCAAGACATATATAGTTCCCACCATCGAATCGCTGAACTTTCTGAATGACTAGAGTCCCATTATCATGAATAACATATTTGTCTGAACCTGAAGTTATGGCTCTATTAGTGGGTGAAAACCACAATATAAGAGGTGTTGGCTCACCCTTGGCACTGCATTGCAGAGAGACGGAATCTCCGTACAGGACCCTGATTACATCATTTGTCTTATTAGCAATCACAGGAACATCTGCAACCACTTTTACATGCACTTTCATTTCATCTTTTCCAACCTGGTTCTCGGCATAACAAGTATAGTCACCCTCTTCACGCATCCCTACTTCATCTAAGAAGAGTGTTCCATTGTCGAAGACAACATACCTGCGACTTCGACTGCCAACATTACGTTCAGACTTCATGACGTTGTTGATCATGGTGCCATCAGGCAGTGCCCACTGGATTTTAGGATCGGGTAGTCCAGATGCCACACAGTCAACTTTTAGGTTTCCTCCATACATTACCTTCTTATCAGATTCTGTCTTCTGCTCAATTTTAGCAGGTTTTGCCAGGACGATGACCTTAAAGGGCATAAAATCATCCCCGACTTTGTTGCGGACAACACAGAGGTATTCACCATCATCTTTCTCTGTCACAGATATGATGGATAGTGTACCATTGGCAGACACTTTTATCCTTTGATCATAACTGAAATATACAAAAATACATTATTATGATGATTATTATTATTTAGTATGTTTAATTTGAGCACCGTAATGTAAAATGTTATTAACAGAAGATTTTTGCTTTTTATGTAGTGTTTCACTCTTGATGCTTGAGATTTCATAACCAGATGTGCCCTTCTTTTAGAAGAGCAGTTGGGAGTGTTTGATTTGCATGCAAAGACGTCTCATCAGTCAAAACAAGATGCAAAGTTATGAAAACAGTGTCTAAGTGCATGCTTTAAGGAGCAAGAGAAATACAGAGAGATAGGAAAAAGAAAGGAAGACAGTAGCTATGTGTATATTTTTCTAATGCGTATAAACCCAGAATGGACTCTCCTGCAAAGGAGATGTGCTTCAGTAAAGTGTGTAGATTACCTGTAGTGAGCATCCACAAGTTTTTTAGATGGAGTCCTCCAGATGATCCTGGGTTCTGGATTCCCTGACGCAATACAGTCCAGGTGCAACCTGCCCCCATAGACAACATCTATTTTTTGAGGCGAAGATAATGTAATCTTGGCTCTTGAGTATATTTTGGATGTCCTTACAGTCAAAATAATGGTCCTCTGTGCAGTGCCTACCACATTGGTTACTGAGCATTCATACCTCCCTGCGTCTGTCGGAATGAGTCTACGAACATAAAGTGTCCCATTTGGGAATACAAACAAGTTACGTCCATTGATGAACTGTGAGGGACGGAGCTGCATTCCATCAGGGGTAAACCAGCCAATGGAAGGCGGAGGGGCTCCCCTGGCAGTGCAATTCAAGTATGCAGTGCTTCCTTCTGGAAGAGTGACATTCTCATGTCTTGGTTGCTGAATGATGGGTGGCAAAGCAGTAATTGTCAGCCGAACAGATATGGTATCAGCACCCGCTGCATTGCTTGCAATGCATTTGTAAATTCCTCGATCCATGTGACTGACTGATTTCATGTGAAGCGTGCCATTAGATAAGACTGAGACCTTGTTTTCAGGATTGGCTTGAGTAGGTCGACTAGAATGTACCATTTCCCTATTAGGTAGGACCCAGGTGATCCGAGGGTGAGGAAGCCCTTGGGACTGACACTCAAACACAACAGTTTCTCCTAGGTATACTGTGACTTCACTATAGCGAGGCTGCAGCACTTTTGGGTGTTCAGCCAGAACAATTAAATTGACGACAATTTGATCTTCTCCATACTGGTTTTGTACACTGCAGAGGTACTGACCCTGGTCCAGAGGAAGTACGTTGTGGATTATGAGTGTACCATTAGAGGATACCTCAAATCTTTGAACCCTGGTATTCTGTGTTAGAGTTGCCCCTGCAGGAAAACAGTGAACATTTTAGTACAGAATCAACAGAATATATTTCTACATGCATGTATCTACAAAGTACTGAAAACATAATTGTAATACTGTTAAATAATGATAAACCATATATTTCCCTACCTGTGGATACTTTAGTCCATAAAAGGAAGGGACTGGGTTTCCCCACAGCCACACAAGGCATATAGGCATCAGTCTCAGCATGTGCTGTTACTGATCTAATGTCTGTGCTGATGATACGAGGTTTGCTACTACCCTCAGGCACTGCTGTTGGTCTTCGTTGAGGTCCTCCTGATGTGGCATGATGTATCACAGAGCTTCCTCTACCCTGCACACCTGGCCTACCAGGAAGTGTGTGCTTGGTAAAGATACTGTTGAAGTTGAGTGAAGTGGTTGAGTCGTGGATGTTTTTGTTGTGGTCTTTTTGTGGATGTCTTCCTCTAATTCTTCATATACTGTTTCCTCAGAAACACTGGCTAATTGATTAGGAAATTGTGTGACTGGAGGTCCTGCCCTGCTATTTGTTATGCCAAATTCTATTTTACTAACAATTTCTTTGCCTAGGGTTACAAATATGTCTTTGCCACTGTCAGGAATGTGATTAGCATTGTCTTGTTCACCTAGCATGCTTGCAGACGTGGGTGTATTTGAGTAAAACATATGGGTAGGTACTGTAGAAGATTTCAGAGCTGTTGTAGTTGTTGTTGTGGCAATAATGTTTTCTTTTGTAACTGGAGGCAGATCAGCATTTTCTGACGGAGCCCAAGGATTCATGGATAAAGAACTGCCAGTTGGAAGCCTGCTTGAGTTTATTGTTGCAAGCACTAATATTGGAGAGCTTTTGGGGCTGCCTGTTGGAACCTGTGAACTCTGTTGTGCCCCCTCAAAAATTGTAGTGGCTGCTGTTGCTGAACTATGTTGGATTTCCAAATTATTTTTAAATATTTCATTCTGGGTTCTTGGGGAAGATATAGAGAATGGCCTCACAGGAAACCTTCCTTTAAGCTCTTTGTAGGACAGAATGTTTTCAGTCTCTGTGGGGTTATATTGGTTGTTTGTTTTATCTGGACTTGCAACTGGAAGCTCCTCTAATTGTGCATGAGAGCTGTCTGATGTTGGGATCGAGCTGGGGTCTCTTGTAATTTTTTCCTGTTGAGTCTCTTCAAACTTTTCAGCTGCTGGGGTATGAATGATTGTAAACCACTCATGAATGTCTGCCTTCACAGTAGGATTTGGAATATGGGGGGACAATGTGGATTTGTTTTCTTTCTGTATATTTGCCGTTTCTTGTTCTCTTCCAAAATTACTGAATATTGATGGAGACGTTGGTACTATTGCAGTGTTTTTAAATTCTTGAACTGGCCTAGAATCAGATGAGTGTCTATCCTTTGTCATAAATACATTTTCTTGGGATTTGGATATATGGATTTTGTTATTCCTGCCACTGTATAATGGATCTGTGTTCTCTTCATGAGTCATTTTGCCTAGTGACGGTGGTTGGCTGTCAGTTAATGGAACAGTAATATTCATCTTGGCTCCTGCACTTTTGGCCCATGAAGATGTTTCTGTTTTAGTTTGAGAGGAGGCAGTTGTCTTAGTAATGACTGAAAACCCATTTGTAACCTCCACAATTGAAGCTGAAGTGGGCTGTGGGGTGACATTTGTGACATATAATGATGATTTAGAACTGTTTGTCTTAGTTCTAATTCGATTAGGCTTTTTTCGTCTTCCACCATTCCTCCTCTTCAAACTGGGCGAGTTCCTAGCATGTGAAGAAGAAGCATTAAATGAATTAGTGAAGGTTGCTTTATGTCCTGAAGTGGGTTTGGTGGTTGGTGTCACAGTAAGAAGTAGTGGAATTTTTGATACATTATGCTTCTTCTGAGTTATGTGCTTTCGTAGGGTCTGTGGTCCTTGCTTAATTGTAGTACGAATTTCAGTAAAAGAGTACACAGCAGTTTCTGTACTTGGTTCTGTGAAGGTTTTTGCTGTGGTCGATGATAAGCTGTGATCCATCATTCCCTGATAAACCTCTCTCACAAGCTCAGGGTTTTGCAAAACCCTGTGTTCTTCATCTTCTTCACCATCAGACTTTTGAATTGCTTCAGTTACCCTTCCACCAGCCATTGTGTGGCTTTGGTTTTCCTGTAAATGGGTTCCATATGATGCTGTGCTCCACACAGTGCTCACTGCAACTCCTTCTGCAACCTCTGAATCTCCCAAAATAAAATGAGTCATCTGAGGTCCAACTGTGGGATGTGTGATATATGTGCTAACTGTAAACAAATCTGAATTTGGATCGGTTTCAGGAGCAGCTATCTGGTATATAACATGTCTCGAATCCTCAGAATCCAGAGCTCTAATATCCAAGTTGTACTCAGTAGCCTCAGTGGGCATCTGTGACATTGTGACTGAGTACAGCACATCATTTACGGGTGCCCTGGTGCCCTCTATTGTTGTACCTTCTGCAGATGATCCTTCAATCTTGTTAGCAATTTCTGACTGCTTTGTGTAGGCAGTCTCTGACTCCTCTATTTTGTTTGAACTGGTATGAACATAGTTTGGAGTAGTTGTTTTTAAACTAGTTCCAACACTGCGGACTTTAGCCAAAATGCTAGCCCAGCGTTTTGGGTTTATTTGGTTGTTTGACACACTAATTTTCCTTCTTGACTCTACAGTGTTAACCCTATCCACTACTGGACTACCTAATCTCCTCCTTGGTGTGGCAGGGCGTCTCCGAGTGTTCCTAAATGGATGGCCTCTCCGTATTGCCACACTTGAGACCCGCCGCCGATTGGATAAATCCACTTGCCTAGGAAGCACTTTCTCTAAAAACTCTTCATGTTCATTAGCCCCAGAAGCCTCCATGTCGTTTGTCACAAGGATTTGGGTTGAAACTCCCTCAGCAGGCTGAGGGCTACTAGAGTACTTCCTTAATGGGAGTAAACCTGGTAGCCTTGATATCATTACTTTTGTGGCCAAAGTATCCATCCCATGCTGATTTCCTGCTACACACTTATAGTATCCATTGTCTGAAAGCTGACTGTGTCGAATAATCAGAGATCCATTTGAAGCCACAAATATCCTGGAAATGTTTACCCACTTGTTTATAATGCTACCATCAGGGAGAATCCAGTGTATTTCAGCATCAGGGGATCCAGTGGCAATGCATGGAAGGAAAAAAGGTCCACCTGTGAATCCTTTAACTAGCTCTGTTACTCCTTCACCTCCAGGAGGTGGATTGGAAGATTCCTCCACTGTTAGGCGAAAAGGGAGGATAGTAAGGTCATCTGAAACCTGTGCAATACAGTAGTACACTCCTGAATCGGAATGATCCACAGACTTTATTTTAAGAAGACCAGCATTTGATGCTGAAAGCCTGTTATCAACATTGCTATAAGGTGTTTTTAAAGTAGAGCCATCGGGTAGCATCCATTTAACTGTTTCGTTCCCTGAGCTTCGTATGGAACAGTTTATCTCAGCAGGACTTCCCACGACAGCAGCCTGCATTGTTCTAGTGTCATTCTTGGACTCAATTACAACCCAGCCCCCACTCTGCTGTCTTATAGATTCCTTTTCCATAACCTCAGTCATATGGGTGCTTAGAATTAGTCGAACACTTTTACTTGAAGACTGAAGTCTGTTTAGCTGAAGGCCCATTGATGACTGCATTATCCAGGGTGGGTCAGCTGCTATGTTAGCTTTTACTCCTGTATAGTATAGAGCATCCCTTTCAACATCTTGCCGATATCTGAAGCTTGTGTAAGGTTCATTACTCAACATAATTTCTCTTCGAAGGTGGGCTGGAACATCGCTGTAATATGCAATCAATCTCCACAACCTCTCATAACTTGACCTGTCAATTGCACACTTTAAATCTAATGTCAGAGTCACATTTGCTGATATTTGATACTGGTTAACATAGTCCCAGCCAATGCTAGTTAGCTCTTTTGGCTCGGTGACAAGGCATTTCAAGTCTACTTGATGTCCATGTTCATCTGACAGGCCCAGGGAAATGTTGCCAAGGGGTTGACGAAATTCATCAATCGTCAAGAGGTCACTTTCTGTGTCCTCGGGGGAAATGGCTCTGTGAACTGTGCTGATGATGGGACTATTGCAAGTGGGTTTCTCCAACTCCTGGAGCTGTTTATTGTTTAGTTGTTTTGAAGAGAAACACATAGGGCATAGCTGGCCATCTGGATAGGCTTTGTCCTTTTTACATTTCAGCACTCCTGGAAAAGAAAGGTGGGTGGTCGAAGTACAGTAAGTGGAAATTCATCAAAATAAAATGAAGTGATAAGCAGTTATGCTACTGATTTTACTACTATGAGTTCAGTATAATCATAAACAAGATTATATAATCCCATGCAGATAATAATTACAGTTCATGATTTCTACTACTATTCCCTCTGAACTGATACAACATCCTATTGTTATGTTAACGAGAACATGATCGTCAATAATTATGATAATTACCTGCTGAATTTTTATTCCAGTCTTTGAACCACCTCATGCGACAGTCACAGGTCCAAGGGTTCCCATGCAGGGAGAGATTCTCCAGGTAGGGCATGCCTGCTAGCATCCTCTGTGACAAAGTGGTCAGTAAATTATCAGACAGGTACAGGTGTTTCAGAGTGGAAACTGGGAAGTGTCTAAGAATAGAGAAAGTGGAGAAGGTGGATGGGTGGAGCTGCTGAAGTTGATTGCCCTCCAGTTGGAGAAGGCGAAGAGACGTGAGGCCTTGGAATGCATCGGGGTGGATGAACTCAAGTCTGTTGTGATCCAGGTGCAACCTAGTGAGACTCCAGAGACCCACAAGGGTCTGTCTGCTAATTACCATCAGTTTATTATAGCTTAGTTTCAGCATCTGTGAAGAAAGAGGCATTTTAACTCTGTGTCATTTCACTGCAATAGTTGTTCCATAAATATATTAAGTGTCATTGCAAACAGTAGTATAACTAAAGAAGTACAGAAATAATGAATTTTCAAAGTAAAAAGTTGACAGTACCTGAAGGGATATAAGGTCACGGAATGTTCCATCAGGAATTTGATGCACATCATTGCCATGCATTAAAAGAAGCTCCAGTTTTCGTAACCCAGCGAAAGAGCTGTAAGTTATTCTATGTATAGTATTAAACCTGAATGAAGGAGGGACAAAAGAAGGGGTCAATAAGATTAAAGTTAATTATGCAATGATGTTGCAGATAAAAAAAAAGAAGTAATACATTTCAATGGGGGAGACCAGAGCTTGTTTTGAGAAGGCTATACGGTTTTGAATTAAAAGTCTAATTGTATAAATATGTATTTTCTTCACCAGGAAGATTTGTTTAAAATGCCTAGTTAATTAAATAATTTAAAAGTGAATTTTGTCATGCCCTACATGGTGAATATCATATTTTTGTAATATATAATTTTGCTGTTGGGTAAACAAGTGAACACAATAAAACCACACTTACATACATGGGTCAGCTAAGCTGATTATAACTTAAAGTTTGAACTTTGTTCCCAGGAACAAAATGTCATTTTTATACATTTTAAGTCAGGGACAGTTTTCCTATGTGTTTTTATTTTAAAAAATGTATACAATTCATTATTTACAATACTTCTTGTTTACAACTGTTAAAACTTTATTTTGTTCATTACATATTAAATTGTTGCTTAATAAATTAATTTGTTCAACAATAATGTTGCTGTTTTTATTTATAAATAGAATAGTGACTACAAATAAGTGCACTGCATCTTAAATTTATTGCGCAATAACAGTAGAAATGTACCTTTGAAATGTACCTAACTAAGTTAAGTGTTTATGTAGAAATGGAAAGAAAAGTGTGACGACTAGTCGTGTCACCCCAAAGTACCATCTCAAATCTTCCTGGGAGAGTCCTAAACATCATGAATAGTTGAAGGTCTACTGTAAAATGGTCGAAATATCCCTGGCATTTAACACCATCGAGGGAAATTCCCATTAACCAACAAACGAACCCACTTGGATTAAATGTCTTAAAACAACGAGAAATGAAACCCAGTTTCAGCGTGTTTAGATGACCTGTATGATAATCTTTACAAAAATCACTTTTCGTTGTGCAAAAGTGTTCTTTTAAGAAATGTGATATCAAGAAAGCGAAAAAAAGCAATGTCTACGAATAATAAACCCATGACACAGTCATTCTTACCCCAAATTCATCCGCTCCACCTGTTTGGTCACGCCGGAAGGCACCGTGAGTAAAGAGCGGAACGTGCAGTGAACCTCTGCGGGCTGCTGGCAGGCACATGGCCGTGGGCAACATCGTACCACTACAGGCAGTGCCACCATCACCAGCATCAAGAAAACCTGAGCATAAAAGCGACCCATCTTCAGCTCCACAGCAGCAAACACCTTTAACTGCAGAAAGACGCAAAAGCTGAAGCGGCATATTACAAAATACTGTCAAACAGTTTCCTCCTTGACTTCTAATACACGAGATAACATCTTGGTGAATCTATATTTATTGAAACTTGAAATAAAGAAATTAGTGTTAAATGTCACGTTAATGTTTAATCTCCCAGACTAAAATTTACCATGGGTTTAAATAAAACTGAAAAACATACTATGGTGAAACTATAACCAGCCTATAGTTAAACATAATTTAACTATGGTTTTGCTACACTAACCATAATTTAACCATGGTATTGAACTCCGATTCCATTCAAGAAAAGGGAAAGAGCAAACCTTATGTTAACTTTGTTGATCATTCCATTTACAATCCGGCATGATTTTGGTCCACAAAACCCTTCAAAACTGCATTTCCAAGGATCATATGATAGTCCATTTACTTCAGGCAACACATTCTCCACTGATGATGATAAGCTGAAAATGTTTTCAGTCAGGTTTCAACTTTTTTTTTCTTGTCGTTTCTCTTCTTAGTCCAAAATTAATCCAATTGGTTGTTTTCTGATGAGGGGAAACGCCAAAACAGTATACATCACCAAATTCTTAAAGAAAGAGAAGCACAATCCAGCTGTGAAGCTGCGCGTTCTGTTGGAAACGTGAGAATGGAACTTTCAGCTGGTGGTGCTGCGCGTCGATGCGTTTGCGCAAAGAGCGCAGGGCTCGGGGAGTGACCAACAGAGAGCCTTTTACACGCGTTCCTGAGAATAATGTTTTGGACGACACGATGAGCTGCTGAAAAGAACACTGCACAGGCAAAAGGTAGTGCATTAAACCCTCATGCGAAAAATGCTTGTTAATTATATCGCATTGGACTAAAAATCACTGACTTTTTCTTTTCTTTTCCCACCTTGTTACACTTGGGGTGTTCCTGGTGTACAAAAAGGTATATATATATAAGCATTTTTTTGTTGATCTGAGCTTATGCAGCTCAGTTTTTGAGTGACCATTGCCCCTCCCCCCT